>QLTV01003994.1:3289549-3301860 GCA_003457575.1 Thermophis baileyi | reverse complement strand
TGCCCTCTCCCCTCTTTGGAAGAGCTTTATAGCTCCCGCTGCCTTAAGAAAGTTCAAAACATTCTTAAAGATCCATTTCATCCTGGGCACTCTTTTTTTGAACTATTACCATCTGGCAGACGGTACAGGATAATAAAAACAAGGACAAAAAGGCTGAAAAACAGCTTCTATCCCAGGGCAATAACCATATTGAATTCTACGGTATAGTGCAATATCGGGTTTTCAATTTCAATTATACAGAATGTAAAGGATGTATGTTTGTGTTTTTATTTTTATAGTTATAATGTACACTGAAGATGGCATTTAATTTCATTGTACCATGTGCAATGACAATAAAGTAAAGTAAACTAAACTAAACTAAATTAAAAAATCAAACATTATTTTAAGCACAATATATTTTCTGCTTATGCTCTTACTTTAGATCTGAGTCCGTGGAAGGATTCTTATCTCCAAGTTGTTGTGATAGTCGTAATGGGGAAAAAGACTGGGAAAATGCATCAACTACTTCTTCAGTAGCTTCTGCTACAGAATATACAGGTTGGTGTTACAACTGTAGTTTGAAGGAAAATCCTTGGAAAACCAAATTATCCCAAGGAGAAAATGTTGAATTAATCCATTTCTTCAGGTGAGCACATGTTTGGTTTTCAACCGAGAAGAATGGTAATCCCCCCCCCCGCTTCATCTTCACCCATTTTTCACTTAACTGCAAATTGTGCTAGACATATTGCAATATGGCTAGCAATTACTTCCATTGGAATCATATTTCTCCACTTTTATCCAGGAATCATGCATTTTTATGGATGATAGAGGTAAGAAAATCATAATCTTTAATCCACATGTGAGTCCCACCAGCCCCCCCCCTTTTTTTTTTTTTTTATTTTTTTTATTCTCATTTTTTTTTATTTTTTTTACCAGCCCCCCCCCTTTTTTTTTTTTTACAATTTTCAGAGCCCCAGATCATACCACTCATTTTGGTGGCAAAATGAAGATTTTCATCAGTGCCTGGAGCTTTGAATGTGCTAAAGACCCTGTTTCTTGGTTTTACTGTTAGTTTGTTAACTATCTTGGCTGCTCTATGTATTTATTTTTTGGGTGTTTTTATTGTTTTTAGTTGTCTTAACTGTTTTATAATTTTAGAATTGTAAGCCGCCCAGGCTAAGATAGATGACTATGGAATTTGAATGAATGATCATGGTATTTAAGGCTTGTTTTTCTAAATCATATTCATCTTTTTTGACGTCTTCTTCCTCTCTTTCTTTTTTTTTAAAAAAAGGACCAAAGCTCTACAAAGAACCCAGTGCAAAATCCAATAAGCACATCATCCAAAATGCACTTGCCCATTGTTGTCTGGCTGGAAAAGTAAATGAAGGACAGAAGAATAAAATACTAGAGGTAAGACTAACCTACAAAGAAATAAAAGGAGAAAAGTTCAAATCTAAAGCTGGGACTGCAATATGTGGCATTAGAGGAGTAACTAGATAATTCAAGCTATTATTTCAAGCATATTTAATGGATAGACTGCCATAAGAAAAAGAATGGTCTCAATATTTTTAAATATTTTTTTATCTCCCTGTTAGTATTTTTATAAATAATTCAAAGTGGAAGTCATAGCTAATACTCCCTCCTCCTATTTTCCTCAGAACAACAACCCTGTGAGGTAGGCTGGGCTGATAGTGACTATCCCTTAGTCACCCAGATATGAAATACTAATGGTGCTATCTAATTTAACCCTTTAATAGAGTACTGTGTAACATGTTTTTTCACACAAGCATGTCTATCACTTGTTTACTTTATAAATGATGCCAATCATTCACAACTAAACACATTAGTTCATTCTATCAATTATTACAAGTAATTTAAGAGACCCCAAACTATTTGTTGTTAGTTCTTTTGTGCATTTGATACCTCAAACCTCATGTAATAACAATGACTGTTTTAATTCACATCTTGAACCTGGAATCCTTTTCTAAGAGTTCAGGAAAAATCCCTTGTACTTAAAAGCATTCAAGTGCATTTTTATCTTTGCCACAATAAGAACTTTCTTTTCTCCTTTATTCCCTGAAGGAAATGGAGAAATCAGATGCCAACAACTTCCTTATCCTCTTCCGGGACTCCGGCTGCCAGTTCCGATCTTTATATACATACTGCCCCGAAACTGAAGAGATCAATAAACTGATTGGGATAGGCCCCAGATCAATCACTAAGAGAATGATTGAGGGGCTGTATAAGTATAACTCTGACAGGAAGCAGTTCAGCCACATACCTGCAAAAACACTCTCCGCAAGCGTTGATGCAATTACTATTCATAGCCATTTATGGCAGAGCAAGAAACCAGTAACTCCCAAAAAGCTCTCCTCTTCAAAGACATAGCTTACCTGTGGGAAGTTATTTCTTGCTTTAGGCAATTGGGGCAAACTTGCACTTCATATTTGCTGTCTATTACTAAACAGACTCCGATTTGGTAACAAGGCTTCTTTGAAGAACAAGCTCTGTTGTCATTGCCAACTGGAATGTAAACACAGTGTTGCAGAAAACTGACACTTGGGTGTTGTGCATCATGAACAATGGATTCACACCTGGGGATTTTAGTTGTTTACTCATCATATGTGGTGTTCCTTTCCTCAGTTCTGCAGCTCTCTGAATGTTTGCACACTTATGAGACTGAAGTTTTAAAAGTTTTACATTTACTGCCTTATACTGTTAATGCTTGTTTTGGAATTTGCTTCTGTTCTTTGTAACTTTACTGGACTATTGTGTCTTACATGCCACACCATTATTATTATTATTATGGTTGGTCACACCGTCAGCCAGATGTTTAGACTGGATTTGGCATTTTTATTCACCTATCAAGTCCTTCCCAAGGACCTGGGAATAGGCAGATATTATTATTATTATTTTATTAATATCCTGCAGATAACAAAGGGCACAAGCCTGATTCATAATAAAATTAAGCTTAGCTAAACTCCTTTTTAATTCTGATTTTTTTTTAAGCACATCTTGTAAGACATATGCAGGCTTGTTGCTAGCATGTCTTAAACTCTAATAGGGAAATGTGGTGTCTACTAATGTTGTGAAGACATCATCCTTATATTTAACAATCCATCATGGCACTGATCCAGGGTAGCATGAAATGAAAACGTATGCACTGGTAGACTTTTTTCCCATCCTTATTTTCTTCTAAACAGGCATCCATTCTTCAGTTCTGCCCAAACTTCTGCTTAAATTGCATCCTGTAATTTTGCACAGATTCTCCCAGCTATAAGGAAACAAACTCCACATAAATAAAACAATACTAATTGTATACAAGCCAACATAGATACGTAAATTGGATCCCTAAGTCGGGAACTATTGCTGACATTTAAAATCCAGTATTAAATGTGTTAAAATAATATATTTCATGTGGGTCTTTTGGAGGAAGTAGAAAGAAAAAGGTGTATCTGGTTTATGATCAAGATGTTGCCCGTTATATGGACCAAAGTTAAATTTCTTCCCACAATATAGAGTTGATTTTATTTGAGTAATTTACTGCATTGGTTAGATTTATGACAACCTAAGTCTAACTGAAAGGAACTAGGGCAACCTACAATGTAATATAAAAATATCACTAGGACATCTTTTCAGTATTTATGAAGGGCTGTGTTGCATCTGATTACTTTAGAAAAGTAATTCCTGTTTGGAACTTTGATTAACTGACAGGTGGCAACATTTGAACTTGAAATCTACCCTTATTTTTCCTATTGCTTTTTTCACATTCAAACACAGACAATTTAGTTGTGGGGTGGGAGGGGAGCTAGGTGGAACCACATTCTCAGGAAAAGACTTGAATTACTGCTCTGGTTCTGTTTCAGTATTGTAAAAAGTGTTGAAACTTAGACAGTATTGAACTATCTGTCTTATGCTTGAATTTTATAATATGTCCTGCAAAGGAAAATGTAAACGTTCTGTACACTTCTCCCATTGAAAAGCTTGATTCAGACTAGTATTTCACTACAGTTTGCTTTTGTTCTTTGTATAGATGATGTACAGGAATGAAAAATCCTAAATTTAGAGAACACTTTTTTTTTAATTATTAAACAGCCCTAAGCATCAATGTTTCTGGGTTGTTTATTGAATTTTTTCAAAGGTGCAGCCAATATTTTACTGTAATTTATGTTGTTATATTTATGTATATTTGTTAAAACTATAAAAAAAATGAAATATATTTGTGGTTAGTTGATTCCTACTGCTTGCATGTAAGAATAGGGATATCTAACCCATCTTTTATCCAAATGTAAACATATTGTATATATATATATAGAGAGAGAGAGAAAGTACACACAAACACACATATATATGTATGTATAAAATAGGAGATTGTTCTATGCATTCTACCCTCTATGCGTATCCTCCAACTAATGGCAGAGGGAAATTTTATTGCGAACTCAAATAAATGTACACCTAATTTAAAGATAGTTCAAGTATATCTATGGTTAGGAGAGAGAAGTTTGGACATAATTGACGTTGGTGAAAGAAGAAATTGTGTGTAAGAGCTTCAAAACTAAAGTATTCTTGCTAAAAAAAGAAACACTCTTTAAAAATATACACTACACTGATTCTTGCACACCTAGCTAAACAGGATGATTTTTAAAATGTAGCAGCAGAGGATGTTATTTTAAATTATTGAATGTATTATGAATTTTGTCTACATTTCAGAAAAACATTCTGTGCAATGTCTAAAAGTAGAATGTGAATATTACAAATAAAAGTCAAGACCCCTGAGATTAAAATTTTACTATACAGTATAATAGGAAAGTAATGACAGGGTTGAGGCTGCTGGTTTTTTAATTTTTAAGGTTGGAAATTTTCTACTAACCATTTCTCTTAATTTGATATCCTGTTTGGGAAAAGAAAAGTTTTTGTGAAGAAGCCCCGTGTTTTACCAGTGATAATACACGTGTGCTGGTTCTTTATAAGAAAGGTATTGTTTTTATTGTTTATATGACAGAATTTGCCAAACATCCTAATTTGGGGGTCAGGTATTTAAAGTCTGACAGTCATGATGGCTACTGAAATTATATGGGGTAGGGGAAATGACTGTTGGTGTATGTTTTTAATTCTTTGGCTGTTTAAAGCCAATTTCTGCTTATTTATAATTTAATGGGCACCGTCCGTTGAGAACTGTACAGTGATTGTATGCTTCCTTGTCCACTTTTTGGAGCATTGCTACTCTATTCTCTTTTTCAAATGCTGTGCTGTAAAATACTGTCTTATAGCTGCTTACTTAGTACAATGTAGTTCTTCTCTTCTATCTAAATAAAAAGCATGGCACCAAAATCCTAGTAGAGATGTTATTTTTTATATACAATTTCAATTTAGATTACATAGCTCTATAAGATATTATACCGCGAGTTAGTTAATACTTTTTTTGTCCTCCTGTATGGGGTTAGGCAATATCCCTCAAAGAGATAGAGTTTACAACAGAATTATCAACTACTTTAACTCAGGGGCTTCAAACTGGTGGCCCGCAGGCTGGATGCGTCACACAAAGACCACACCCACCCCAGCTCCGCGACTGGGAAAAATGTCACGAAACATCATGTGACGGCAATGTGACTCAGCAAGTTTGATACCCGTGCTTTAACTCAAAATACAGCAAAACCTCTATCTAATGGGCCATTTGGGGAAAGAGTGTCCATTAAACCCAAATGTCAGTTAAATCCAAAAGATATCTTTGCCCGCGTATAAAAAGTCTGTCATTTTCCTAATGTGTAAAAACTACAACAGGCCACTTAGTTTTTTCAAGCTTGGGGAACTTGCACTGTAGCAGCCATCTTGTTACAATCCTCCTGGAGTAGCATTGTCTTGTAGCTACCTGCAGCAACAGTCCCAATCCACTACAAGCCTAAGAGCTGTAGAAAACACAAACTGCCCCTTCACTTCTTCACAGAC
This sequence comes from Thermophis baileyi, assembly GCA_003457575.1. Taxonomy (NCBI): domain Eukaryota; kingdom Metazoa; phylum Chordata; class Lepidosauria; order Squamata; family Dipsadidae; genus Thermophis; species Thermophis baileyi. The sequence continues at coordinate 3,295,932 of QLTV01003994.1, read as the reverse complement.
TCCCCTAATTGTCCACCATGACAGTTGCTAGTGTCACGTCATCACGGCGGCATCACGTGATGTATCGGGACTTTTTTTCCCTTCACTAAACCGGACGTGGGCGTGGCCAGTGCATGACACATCCGGCCCATGGGCTGGGAGTTGCACAGTCCTGATCTAGATCATTTTTTTCCCATTTGGCAACTTTAAGATGTGTGAACTTCAACTCCCAGAATTCCCCTGCCAGCATCTGTCCACACCCACACTTCATAAAGTTGCCAAGTTGAAAAACATTGAACTAGACTCATGTTGTGGTTATAACTATAATCATGTCAGTGTTTCTGACTAATGTAAAATATTTATAAATGGGGCTCAATTACAAATAAGTCTTTGACTTACAATCATTTGTTTAGTGACCATATTATACTAGCATTAAAAAAATGATCGTTTTTCACACTTACAATCGTTGCAGCATCCCCATGGTCACATGATCAAAATTCAGACACTTGGCAGTTGGCATGTACTTATGACAGTTAGTGTCCCGGGGTCAGGTGATCACTTTTTGCAACCTTCTGACAAGGAAAGTCAATGGGAAAGCCAGATTCACTTAACCATGTTACTGACTTAACAACTGCAGTGATTCACTAAATAACTGTGACAAGAAAAGTCATAAAGTGGGGCAAAACTCACTTAACAACTGTCTTGCTTAGCAATAGAAATTTTTGTCTCAATTGTCATAAATCAAGAACTACTTATATAAAATATTTGCTGTGTATTCATAGTCTCTGTATTATCTCAATCAGTGGCTGAGTAACTTTTTGACTCAGGATCAATTTTTCCACCTAAACAGCATCTGAGAACATCTTCGTGTTGGGAGAGAAATATGTCTTCCCAAAAAGGCATTCTAGTTTCTTCAGAAGAATAACAGCTTCCTCCATGCCTGCTTCTCAAGTATTCTTCATGTCGCTTCTTGTAGCACTTTGAAAAGTAACTGTATTCTTTGGTTAGAAGTAGAAATATGAAGTGTTAAACCTTTTCAGTGTTGCCATATCTTGTGAAATATATTAATTGCTTTCCTGAGATTTTAATACTACTAATTTACCATGATTGAATGATTACAAATGATTAATATTTTTATACTGGCAGTACTCTAACAATATTAGTATTTAACATTGCATCACTTGTCTTACCACATCAGCAAATTTACAAAGGTAACAAGACCTGGCAAGATCCTCTGAATATAAACATGTTTATGAAAGTAACCAAACGTGCATTATGATTTCTTTGAATCACTATTCTTTTTTTTAACATACTTTAAAACTCGTTGTACAAGAATTTGGATAAGCAAATCCAAAAGTCTTGTGTAGATATTACTCACATATTTCCAGATGTTGTTTACTATAATTCCCATCATCCTCAGTTTGGAATGTAGTAAACTATTAAAAATACCCCAAGGGCAATAATATGACACTGACATTTCTTCTATGTATGGTCCTCTTAAAAAAAACAGACTTCCCTCACTACGACAGCTCCCAACCACACCTCAGATTGACTAAGACATGTCTTCATAAACTGTTCCCCAACTCCCAGGCAAGGAATGCTTTGATATACTATAATAAAAGATGTAAAAATTCTCTCAGGTATAAATACCTTCTTGGAGCCCATCCCTGATTTAAAAAGCTGATATGAGATTTCTGTATCTCAGTTTTTAGTTCCCAGAAGATAAGAAATGCTTTTTATTTTTTATCTTTTATCAGTGAGAAAAATGGGTAATAATATAAAGCTAGTTCAAATCAGTGTATTAACATTATTATATATGGATTATGTATGTATATATTCTTAGGCACGAAAGACCAGGTCCACACATTAAGGTCAATTAAACTGATTTATTGCTAAACAGCCTATGCACAGAAATCTTCTCAATTAACGGTTAGCATCTACTTGGAGTTAAATAAGGGTCAATGGAATTCAAGGAGGGATAGACTGCTTGTGGAGATGTAGGGATTCTAGGCTGATCCCTCTTTTAACTCTGCCCCCTGATTCTGCCACTTCTCCTACATCATTATAGACATTTTAAAAGTTGATAAATACATCTCTTGAACCTACTCTTTAACATCAAGAGTATACATTTATTTCCCTCTTCATGAAAATTTTTGAGCCCTAGACTCAGAGAAATTCAGAATTCTTCATAAAATGTCAGATGCCATATTTTGAAAGTAATAAAGCTTTTCTTTGCACATATCCCTACTACAGATAGATCTATAAAACATGGTCTTCTGCCCCAACCTTGAAAAATAAATTAAAAATATTTCTACTTTATTTTTGTCACACTTGATCTAATACATTTATAAAGCTCTCTCATTATCATAATTATTGATAAATACGGTATATTTCTTCCTCCTGGTCTCCTCCAAGAAAGGGAAGCCTGGTCAATATTCAGAATTTTGAGGTCAGGCAATGGCTACCATCTTCTTCAAAGCAGGTGGCATCACCCTTTTATTCATAGATACATTTACGATAGTCCAAACCCATATCCTAGTCATGTGACAGAAGACTTTCTTCAATAAGGAAGGAAAGGATGAAACATCTAAATTAAAAAAAATAAAACAATCCAGACTACAGGTGGAAAGCTGATGAGATACAGAACTTGTCTGCTTCCTCAGAATTCACAGTTTTGGATGGCATTTTGCAAGTGCAATAAGAATGAAGAAGTGTTGACATTCTGGTGCTCTGATTACCATTTAGGTCTGAACACTTACTTATCTTATCTCTGATTCATTCTTTGTCTTACACCAACAGTACTCTAGACATCTCCTGATTCACTTCACCTCCTAGAGCTCTTAAGTAATCCAAGGAGTACCTCTCAATTGCTAAACCAGAAGAGGCCATTTAGGTGGAATCCCATCAAGGGCCACTGTCACCTCTTTATTTCTACAGGTGACTAAACATTCAGCAGAATTGCTCATCATAACCCTCACTGCACTCTGAAAACAAAGTAATTCTATTACACAGGTACATCCATCCTCCCTATCAACTCTATATCACAAAGTATTCCAACCACAATAAGAAATACATAATAATTCCCTCTATTCTCAAATAATATTGCATCAGTGCTAAGATAAAAACCAGATATCAGACCTCCAATATGATTCAGGCTGTGGATGTGTCAGTCGTTTGAGTTAGTCCAGATCAGGAAACCAAAATTATGAGTACTAGTACTACTTTTATTATAAGGTTACAGCAACAGAATCCTATGATTCTGAATGAACTTCTCCACTCCTCACCTTTTGGTTCTAGAGAATTAGGAAGGATCAATTCTGAGATGCTTTCTCAAATTATATTCTTGCTTTGGACTCAGATCTCATTTATATATTGTCTAGTCTGCAAGGGTTCCTCCAGTTCCTCAAGGTTATTCTTAAAGGATGAGACCAGACCAGCAGGAACTCATGTGTTGCCTCTGATCCTTCTTCATAGGGAAAATGTTAAAATATCACAGTTCCATAGCCTAGAGAATTCTACTGCCAATCCATTCACGAAGTCAAGCAGCCCAGAGATGTCACTGGGAAGTACAGTATATTAGCAATCCCAACTTGTCCTAAAGCCTAACTTCTCAACCAATAAATCCAAATATCTGCAGACCACTGATTCTACATTCCTACTAAATCAATCTCCATTCTTTGTTTCAATTCCCCTATTATATACTCAGATCTCCAATCTCCAGAATATATCCGGGGTTCTCATCTTTCATCCATTCTATTATCCCTTCTTATTTGTATTCAATTTAGCCATCTCTGTTGCACTCAGTCAACTTCCTGCCAACCATAGCCCTATTGATTGGCTGCACTTGGGAAGATCATTCTTCCCTTTCATGACATTGTCCTCAAAAAGTCAGTCAATACCTCTCCAATTCCCCCCCCCTGAAATCTAAACTTCTCTTCATCAGAATTCCTTCCTATATCCCATCTCTCTCCAAACCCAAACAGAAATTTTAACTCTTCACTTTTGCTTTTCACTCCTCTTACCACTTTCTCTTTCTCATGTCAATTTCCTCACCAACAGGTACAGGCATCCGTCAATGTCTTTCCACAAAACCCTGTTTGTTTCTAAAACTACAATTAGGTTATATCATTGGGCAACTGCTGACAATACAATGGTGGCCAATTTAGTGAATACACTTTGCAATGGCAGCTGCAGGCTCAGGTAGACAAACCACCTCTCTCTAGGAGCCCAATCCTGCTCCTGTCTGTGATCCTCTGCCATAGCATAACCTAGCCCGGAACAACAAAACCCAAACTGGTCCTTTTAAAAGACCTCTGTTAATGAAGTAAATGTTGGATCATTGCAACATATTAAAAGAAATTAGTTTGTCTATTATATAATTATAAGAACAGTTTTACATGGTCTTGTTTAAGGCAAACCAGATTTCTTCAGCAGTAGAAAATGTGAGAAAAGATTAGGAATTGGAAATAAGAAGCTTCCAGGTGGCAATTTCATGTACTGGCAATAAGCCAATATCTTTCATAGCTAGAACAGAACAGAACAGAACAGAACAGAACAGAACAGAACAGAACAGAACAGAACAGAACAGAACAGAACAGAACAGGAATTCTGTTCTAGAATAGAACAGAACAGAACAGAACAGAATAGAACAGAATAACAAGAGTTGGAAGGGACCTTGTAGATAATCTAATCCAACCACCTGCTCAAGCAGGAGACCCTACACCATTTCTGACAGATGGCTGTCCAGCCTCTTCTTGAAAGCTTCCAGTGATGAAGCACCCACAACCTCTGAAGGCAAGCTGTTCCATTGGTTGATTGTTCTCACTGTCAGAAAATTTCTCATTTCTTATTTATTTTAGGCTGAATCTCTCCTTGTCAGTTTCCATCCATTATTTCTGCTATCATGTCTCCCCTAGTCCTTCTTTTCATTAAACTAGACATACCCAGTTCCTGCAACCGTTCTTCATATGTTTTAGCCTCTAGTCCCCTAATCATCCTTGTTGCTCTTCTCTGCACTCTTTCTAGAGTCTCAACATCTTTTTTATAGTGTGGTGACCAAAACTGGATGCAGTAGTCTAGGTGTGGTCTTACTAAGGCTTTATAGAGTGGTATTAGTACCTCATGTGATCTTGATTGAATCCCTCTGTTAATGCAATTTAGGATTGCATTGGCTTTTTTGGCTGCTGCCAAAAAAAATGGAAAATACTATTTTGATTAGAGCTTATAATGCAGGGGCCTGGTTATTAAAGTATTAAAAGTCTGACTATGGCCAATTAAAAGTTATTTTAAAAATCCAAGAGGTCAGCACTGCTAGAGACAAGCTGAATGGTAAAATGGGATGTCTCTCAGATTAAATTTTATTTTGTATACATTTGTGGGTGATAGAATAGTTCTTTCATGGCCCACTTCTTCATGCTGCATACTTAAGTTGATTCTCATATATTTCTAGAATTCCCTTTGTGTTTTATCAATATTTTAGGGCATATTCACACACTTTTCTAAAGTATGATAGCAGAGATAAGTCTGCTCCCATGAACATATCCTATAATAAGAAGCCTCTCTGAATAATTGCCAATTATATTTACATCCCATTCTTTCAAAGAGTCCAACCCAGAATAGTGTAGAGATTTTCCTGAATTTAATTACAGTACCTATTTGATCTGGATTAAACTGAGGCAGTTAACTGGGACAAGTCTTCTGCATTTATAAATCTACTGCACATACACACACATGTGCTACTGTATCATAAATTACAATATACTGGTAGTCCTTGTGTAGCAACTGCCTTGTTTAGCTACTACAATTCTGCTGAAAGTAACTTTATTTATTTATTTATTTATTTATTTATTTATTTTATAAAATTTATATGCTGCCCAACTCCCGAAGGACTCTGGGCGGCTTACATCATAAAAAAATAAAACATATAAAAACAATTTAAAAAAGAAAGGGGAAAAAAAACCCAACTATATTTAAAATAAAACATTCACACAACCATGCATGGGCCAATCAGAACAACTATTGGCCCCAGGCCTGCTGGAAAAGCCAGGTCTTAACGGCTTTATGGAAGGCCAGTAAAGTGGGGGTAGTACGGATCTCGGGGGGAAGTTGGTTCCCCAGAGTCGGAGCGGCTACAGAGAAGGCCCTCCCCCGCGGTCCCACCAGCCGGCACTGTCTGGCCGACGGGACCTGAAGAAGGCCAACCCGGTGCGACCTCACGGGTCGATGGGAGGAATGTGGCATAAGGCGGTCACGCAGATAAACTGGTCCTGAGCCAGGGAGGGCTTGAAAGGTAACAACCAACGCCTTGACTTGTGACCGGAGCGCACTCGGCAACCAGTGCAGCTCGCGCAGCATGGCACTTGTGTGGGTGTACCTTGGCACACCCACGACTTCTCGCACAGCTG
>QLTV01003994.1:3278083-3288833 GCA_003457575.1 Thermophis baileyi | reverse complement strand
GTGTCACCTCCCTGCTGGCTGAGACCAGCCAGGAGGGGCACGGGTCCAATAAACAAGTGGAGGAGCTCATCGCTCCAATAGCCTTGTCCACTTCCTCAGGAGTCACAGGCTCAAACTCCTCCCACAAAATTGGATTAAGACCTGCCCCTGTCATCTCAGCTTGACTTGCCCAATCAGAGTCCAGGTCCATCCGAATCTGAGCGACTTTATCCGCCAAATACTGTACAAATTCCTCAGCTCTCCCCTGCAAAGGTTCCTCCTTTCCCTCAATGTTAAGGAGGGAACTTTCCAACCAATCCTCAAATTTATGACATTTGCAGGGCTATAAATTAAAGAAAAGCTGAAGATCATAAGCATAGTCATGATTTAATTTAGTGACCACGTCACTTAATGACCGAGTTGCCAGTCCAAATTGTGGTCACTAAACAAAGATTACTGTGGATGTGATTTAAGAGTTTTGTCTTCTAGCATGACACAAAACACATATACTGTGTTTATGTGATCCATGTAGTAGTAAGGATGTTTATGAAATTTTTGGACATACTGTAACAGTTCATTTGAGAAAGTATCAAGGTGGTTAATAGTGGTTATCAATGTGTGTGTGTGTGTGTGTGTGTGTGTGTGTGTGTGTGCACGTGCATGTGGTTTAAATTTATGGGATGTTTTTTTCAATTATAATTTTTCAATACCATAAAAGTATACCAAACAAAAAGAGTTAGAAAGTAAGAAAAAGACCAAGGGAATTGGAATGAAAAGAAAACAGTTATGCTTTCTGCCCTTCCTAAATTTATGGGGAAATGTTGAGATTCAGTGATATAATGCCAATTCTCAAGAAAGTTTAACAGATTCAGCAGAAACAACAACAACCCCATTTCTTTACAAGAAGAAATTGTGTTATGGAGCAGAAGGAAAGTGTGCATACTAAACATTCAACTAATTTACAGGTTCTAAAATTAATTGCTTGTGCCATTTTCTTAAAAATAAATACTCTCAGCTGTTTTTCCTGTAGTACCATGGAGGATACCTTTGGGACTGACATACTTCAATTACCAGTATGACTGCACATAAGTTAAAAGCACATCTTGAAACACACCCACAGAATTACTAGTTGTCACAGCTATTGAGACATATTCGTATTTATCTATTTGACATTCTCAGGAATAAATCAGTTGATGAAGACAACCCTGCATTTTAACATTAAAAGCAGGACACATTCATACTATCTGTAATCTTCTGCCTATATTTTTCAGTCTTCAGCATTTGACTTGCTGAAGGACATAATCGATAATGCTCCTGTTATCTCATACAATTTGTGGAATACAGTAAAAAAAAAATTTACTTTAGAAAATATTCAAAACTCCAGTTTAAAAAAGAAAGTATAAAAAAGGCATCTTAATTACAGCTATCTATCCTTTTTTTAAGATACTTTCAGCATTAATTTAAATCAGTTTGATATACACACACAAAATAAACCCTAGACCTGAGTGTGTGGTGAATAGGAATTTCCAAAAGAATCCTTGAGTTTTTTCACAAGCCATATGCATTTAACAGTAGCTTACAACACACTCATAGATAGGAGAGGGAATGGAAAGATCATACCCAGGATGAGGAAATACCTTACTGTATATGAAGTAAAGAGCACCCAAGTCTCAAATACCAACCCCTTAGATAGGAACAAAACATTGATCTGTAAGAAGCTTATACCGGTACACTACAATAAACTGCTAAGGACTCGCTAACTGTGACTTTTTTTATTTCATTTGACCAACCTGTTTCCACAAAATATCCTATAGGCATATTTTTAATCAGAAACAAAAAGCTGTCAGAAACTCAAAATACTTCAGATTTACAGATAAAGGAATAGTACTTTAGAGAGGAAAACAGAGCAGTTTCACTGTCTGTGAGATAATGTATACATCTACCCTCAATAATTTTATGCCAGGTTTACCTTTAAAGGATATAATACATACAGTATGTCTGTTTATTACAATCTCTAAAAGATGCTCAGATTTTATGGCTTGTAGCAGATCAGCTATTTTGTGACTTTAATATGTCCTGCAAATTATCTGGGTGTAGAGGAACTATTTAGCTATCAGTTTTCTGTATCTTTCTTATACATGATTTTGCTAGTCGCACATGCACAAAAGAATTAGCAGACCTACAAATATTTAGTAAAATATCTCAAAGGATGGAAAATTCCAAAATGCTCTGATGGGGATTGAACACATGTAGTGGGCATGGCATGGAAGGCTACCTTACCTTTCAAAGAATAGGAAACAGTTAAATGGAATGCAATATCATAGAAAAAGGACACTCTTAGATGGAACAGGATAGCTTAAAGTGAAACTGCAATGGATTTGGGGGTTTGAGTGTGTGTGTGTTTGTGTGTGTGTATGTTTTACAAGTTCCAAATTTCCATGCAATTCACATTAAAATTGGTCCCTTTCTTTTGAGGCCAAATGCATAATTTTACACAACTAAGAGAAAAATGTCAGGTATGGATTCTAAAAAAGGCAACAACCCCCCCCCAAAAAAACCCCACCCCCAAACAAATGCAAGGAATATCCACACCCCTCCACACCCTCACTTTTAGAATCTTCTGTCCCCCAAATCACAGATAAACACAGGCTGGGAAGGGGAAAAAGCTATAATCCAGCCAAAATATTATGGAGGAGGTATGCTTGGTAATGTTAATAAATGGCAAAGGATGAGGCTATGTTTAGTACATCTCTGAGGCGTTTCCTTTTAAACTATTCTGAACCTTTACTAGAGTTTATATAATTACAGATGTACGGCCCTTGTTTTACAAAAAGCTAACTTCAAATGGAAATTTTAATAAAGAAGGAGTTGTGTGGGAAGAAAGAAGAGGTGTGTCACCCCTGTTGCCTACTTTTCCAGCTTTCCCGCCAAGCCTGTTTGCTTCCCAGTAACAAAGTTTGCAAAATTGATTAAGAGATTGCTTTGCTGTCCTAAACTTAGGGTGCGGAAGGATCAAAAGGATCTTCTTTTACCAGCCATATCAACTATCCTCTACGTCGTGGTTCTGCATCCTTTCACCAGATATCAAGAAGGAACGGAGAGGTATCAGAAGCAAAACCTCTTTAAAAGTTGCGCCGCAGCTCGTAAATGAGATTTGTTTGAGACAACCCTACTTTTTTTTTTTAACCCTCCCTCCTCCATGGCAGGAGAAGAGCTCTTTTACGCACGGCGGTTAAATTGCCTAGGTTTCACTCCGGTGGCACATCATCCATTTCGTTTTTAACTCACGGATATTTTTCTTTCATTGTATCGTGAGGACCCAGATGGTTGGTGGTAAAATAGACTGATTCTGTAAACTGCTTAGAGAGGGCTGTAAAGCACTGTGAAGCGGTATATAAGTGCTATTGCCATTCGCATTCACGCAAGTTTCCCCCGGGGTCCTTTGGAGAACGGCTAAGAAATACCCGAAATAAACCAATACCCATGCAGTGAGAAGCCTTCCCAAGCGACACGTTCCAGCCGGCCAGATCTCGTCCGCACCTTTCTGGGGGGAAGGGGCCGAAAACAGATCCGTGGCGAGGAATAAAGGCAAAGGGATCAAACGAACGGGAACTGCTCTTTTATTGGACCATTCCCATGAAGCCGCGTCCTGCCTGCCTCTCAACCCAATCCCTGCCGCCGCCCCATCCACTGTTCTGCCTAGACTTGGGCTCCGGTCCAGCCACCACCAACGCCTGGGAAACGCCGCTCCACGGAGCTCCTCTATGCAGCCACCGCCCGCCATCGCCGCCCCTTTCGTCGCTTTCCCATTCAGGCGGCTGCGCTGTCACCCCGCCCAAGCCTCGCCGCCGGGCCCCGCGGAGCCGCTTTTCCCGGGCAGCGATTGGCGAAGCCGCTTGACAACCACACAGCCGGCCTGCCGCCTCTTGGGTCTTTAGGAAGCGAGCAAAGCAACCCGCCGGCACGGGCCCGCGTTTGTGGGCGCCGGTGGCCGCAAGCCTCGGACGGGCTCTTCCTCCTCCTCTCCCACACCCCTGAGAAGCTCCTGCCGCCATTTTGTGCGTCTCCCTCCCTCACCCCGATTTTTCCTCAGAGTCGGCGGCTCGGGAAAGGCCTGCCCTGTAGGTGAGTCTCTCGCTTGGTGTGGGACGATTCCCGGGAGCCGGCGGGTCTTTTGCTGGCCGCCGAGGCAGGGCTTCGCTGAGGTGGCGACGCTGAAGAAGCGGTTTGGGAAAGCTGTGCAGGAGGAGTTAGGGGGATGCAGAAGGCCCGAGGGAGGCCTCTGAGGATCGGGCGTCGGGGCTGGTGGGAGACCTTGAAGGAGTGGGTAGGAGTGGGTGGGAAAGGGACTGGCGCCGGTGGAGGAAGCGACGCGGCGGGGAGGAGAAAGACAGCCTCGGTGGGGCTGCGTGGATGCTGAACGGGGCGGAAGGACGAGGCTCTTTAACTCTCTCTCCTCTCGCCGGTGACCTTGCCTGCCTTCTCGCGTCGTCCCCTGCCGTCCTGCCTTCCAGGTCAGAAGGGGTGTGTTTGTGTCTGTCTGTGTGCCGTTGCTGCCCAACTTGTGACCGACGTTGGTTGCGCATCTGAGACCTAGTTCTTCTCTCACCTTGTGCGCCTCTTTACATTCTTTTGTTATTGCAGCATCTACACAGGAGCAAAAAACCTCCCTGGGTTTTAACAGCACCTGCTGCTGTTTGGCTCTTCCCTACGGTTAGGTTACTACTTCGGTGATCTTGCAGACTGGATAGGAAGGGGTTTTGGTGGGTTTTTTTTAGCAGAAACGCTGGATATAAATAGGGTATATAAAGTTCAATGATTGAAATCTAGGTTTGCCTTGTCACCGAAAGGGGAGAAAAAGATGCAGTGTTTTCCCTCTGAGCTCTGCTTGTTCTCAGGTTTTCAACCTTGATTTTTCTAAGAAAGCAATCTATGGCTGCTATTGTCGACTTTGTTTCTTGTGAGTATTAAGAATTATGTGCCTGCAGTTTTATAGCAAAGATTGGCATCATTTCACATCAGGGCAATTGTTCCAATCTATAGTATTGTAGCAGGAGTTCAAGATCACTTAAGAGATTCGGGCAGTCGATTCCATCACATACTTTCAACAATCCTTTGTCTGCATGATAGAGCTGCAGGAAAAAAAAATAGAGATGTATTAATGAGAATGCACATATGCTGATTCCACGTATGTTTATTGGCATACGGTATTTGTATACAAATAAAAAGCAGCATTATGGTTATACGAAAGTTTTGAACTCGCCAGCCTATGAACAGATAGTTGGAAATGTTGTAGTGGTTATGATAACTCGTTGATTTAATGGAATACTTTGTTCTTTGTTCATTCAAACTGATTGAAAATCTTAAGGATGCTATGAATATAAAATTGTGCCACAACCCTTATGGAATATAATGTGCCACTGGTATATTTAGAATTATAGAGAACTAAATGTTAGTGGTTATCCATATGAGTCTGTTTACTTCAGCACTACAGTATACACACACACACACACACACACACACACACACACACACACACTAAATACATATAAAGAAAAGATGATGTGCTTGTAATTTATTTTTCCCCTTCTTCTATGTCTACTAATTGTTGCAGATAAATAATATATCACCTTATACTGGTTCCTGTCCTGTCCATCTGTTGTACTTTAAATATTCAGGAGCTTCCAACCCTTTTGGGGCCATAGGCACAGAAGGCATTTTGAGAAAATATTAAAAGCTTCAGAATGCAATTGCAGGAATTGGACATTCACAAAACTGCTATCATAGTAGACCCGCCCAATCATGAAACACTTCAGTCACAAAAAAAACTATTGCTTTATCTTGTTTGAGATTACTTCCAGCAGTCTCAGTCACCCTCACCCCAGCACATACAGTAAAGATGCATCCATGCCACTGTGTTGCTACTTATATTCTTATATTCTTTCAGGAGCATCTTTCCCAAACATATACTATAATACATAGCTTTTACTTCTCCCATGCCCCCATGCAATCTAAATTACTCTTGGCCTCCATGTTTCTTTCATCCCTTTGTCACATGCCCCTATTCATATGCCTTCCTTATCCTAACTCAACCTTCTTGTTTCCTTTCACACTCTGTTGGATTTTGCTGAGCATGGCCCTTTACTCCATGTTTCATTATTATCCTATTATGCTTAATAATTGCTTGTTCCATTAAATCACTTGCAGCTTAGTACCAGTTTGGCCACTTCTGTCCCTAAGCCCCCACCTATGAAGTTGTTTCATCTTATCTATCTTTTCCTTCCCTTTGTTGAACCTGCTGTACAGAAGTAGTTCACAATAAAGCACTGGTCTTAAAGTTTCTCTCTTTAAAAATTCCCACGGTTGTCTCTGGGACCAAGTGAAGTAGGGGAGTGGACAGATGGAACAGCAGTCCATCCCTACTGTTGAGTAGGCACTGCAGAACCAAAACTATTGGGGTGATTTTTTAAAAGACCACTGAATGCATATGAAAATACTCTCCATTGAGTAGACATTGCAGTGTCCAATCTGTAGAGGTGCAAATTTATTGTAAGACTAAAGAGCAGCTTGTTGGAGGAAAGCAGTGAAGTATATTTTTTTCAATCATCACTCTGTAGGGAAAGGGCTTTTTCCTAGGAGAACTGGCACCAGAAGACCCTCCCCTTCCCCTGACATCTACAGTTTGGCAAAAGAAATGGGAGAGATACATGTTTGGCACAGTGAAAAAGTATGACTCTCTCACTGCCAAAGGCAAATTGCTGAAAAAATTAAGCGCCCAGAGAACAGAGGGGAGTGTGCGCCTGCAGTGGATCAGATAGCTGATAAGATCAGAGTAGGCTCATGCCCCTAACTATGCCTCTTTATGATATGTCATTTATAGATTATACCGCAGCCCCATTTGAAAACTGAAGCAAAAAGAATGAGTTCAGGCTGATTGCTGGGTGGGTCAATGGTGAATTAAATATGGTTCCTGAGGCATTTCCAGTCTGTGATTAGCAGGACATGTGCAGGAGTATGCAAAAGCAAAATATTACTTTATTTCGTGGAAGAAAATATAGATGTTTCCCATGTCCAGTGCTGGTAAAGGAATTGGAACAAATTCCAGAAGTAATAACTTATATGCTTCCTTTCTTTCATTATTCTTTCTGTTCCAACAGAATGATGGAAAGAAATGATATGAAAGGATAAGGCCTGTTTGTCTCAGAATGATAACTCTGAAAACTAAACAGAATTGGACCACATTTGGTGTTTGGGAAGAAGCTAAAGAAAATGTGTTGGATCTTGCTTTTTCTATAGAATAGGTTGTTGCTCTGAATTCAAAACATTACATGTATTGCTATTGTTGCCCTTATCTTTGTTTTGCTTTAAATACCAACAGTTACATTCCAAAACCAAGTTTCTTTTTATTTAGTAGTAGCATTTTTGTCCTGCTCTTTAGTTTAAAAAAAAGACACTGTGTATTTCTTTTAAAATCAGAGGTAAGATAAACCCAATATTGGGACAACATTATAAAAGACAGAAGGCAAAAGAGATGAATACACAAAACAAAAGGATTGGAGAGGAAAGGGAGAAACAAATCATTTTAACATCTTGGCAAGCAATAAAGCTGAAAAAAAACAACAATATTTGTTCAAGGATTTATATGATGACTGAATAAAAGATTATCTACAAAGCTGAAAAAGATTGTAGATGTTACATACTTGATCATAGATTGACTACAAGATCCTAGCAATTAAAGTATTATTGTCTGAACCATTGTTAGTAAGATTTCATTCCTCTGTTTAGTTAGATGCTAGGATCTTTCAAGAGAGAAAGGAGAAATGATAACTAAATCTAATTGTGTCTGCCTTCTTTGAACTATTGGGTTATGTAGAGTCAGCTGTGGGGCTCCATTGGCCATGGATACCAGCTGTCACACATTAATAAGGCAAAATAAAGTGAAAATGAATTTAGATTCTGGTTCTTCAGTGCCCCTATTGATATCAGCCCCACTTACAAAGACCAGACCTTGAAATCAACTCCACAGAATGTCTAAAACTATTTTTATTGAGATTGAATAGATAGAATCTTTCAAGTCTGTCTACCTGAGCCACTTCTGAATGTTATCTGGATACTGTGGGCTTAAAACTGCTTTAGCCTTGTTGCCTTGGCAACAGAATCTGTATATCTCCATCAGGGTCATCTTCTTTACCCTCTAGTCTACAGTTAATAACAGATAGTTTTTTCAGTATATATTGTCCAAGGGAGTTGTATTTACTTTCTGTACAAATATTTTTTAAATTAATGGAGCAATCTCCAGATTCTTTAGAAGCCACTTGGAAGGAAGGAGGAATATTGTAAATAGTTGGGTACATCAGTTTTGTGTTGTTCTTATTATGGTGCATTTAACAGGATTTATTTAAATGAAGCAAGGATGCAAAGTAATCATATCATTTGTTGTTGGTGGTTTGTTCTCCGAGCTTGCTGTTTAGCTTCCGAACGTTTTGTCACCAGGCTAGGTGACATCCTCAGTGGGACTTTTTTCAGTTCTTCACTGCTTTTATGGATCTCAAGTGTCATGTGGGTTGTGTGACCGGCTGGTCAGGCCATGTTACCTGTCGCGCGACCAGCTGGTGATTGTGTGTGAAGGTCACCCAGTGAAGAGGTGGTTGGTGCCATTGGTTGATCACTGAATTTATACAGCTTCTTAAGAGTTTGTAGGCTGACTTTGTTGATAGATCCATTGGTTGAATACCAGGTTTCAATGAATTCATTGAATTCGGAAGCTAAACAGCAAGCTCAGAGAAAAAACTACCACCAACATCTACCACCCGAGCTACAAATATTTTCTATCATTTTTAAATCATAGCATCTTTTCTCTTCATTTCTACATAAGTGTTCTGTATGACTTTGAAAGCATATTGGTGTTTCCATGGTATCTGTGGTGTTGGACAGCTGATCTGATTTATTTCTGACTCAACTGTAGTATATGTGAAACAAGTACAAATTGATACTTTGGGATTTTGTGCAGGGGTGAAATCCAGCAGGTTCTGACAGGTTCTGGAGAACCGGTAGCGGAAATTTTGAGTAGTTCAGAGAACCGGTAGCGGAAATTTTGAGTAGTTCGGAGAACCGGCAAATACCACCCCTGGCTGGCCCCAAAGTGGGGTGGGAATGGAGATTTTGCAATATCCTTCCCCCAGGAGTGGGGAGGGAATGGGGATTTTGCAGTATCCTTCCCCTGGAGTGGGGTGGGAATGGAGATTTTGCAGTATCCTTCCCCTGCCACGCCCACCAAGCCACACCATGCCCACCAAGCCACGCCCACAGAACCGGTAGTAAAAAAAATTGGATTTCACCACTGATTTTGTGGCTCCTTTTTCACATTAGAAGGAAAACTTGCCTCAGCCTTCCTTCAGGTTTCTGAGCTTCAGTTCCTGTAAGTGCAATGATAATCTGAGGACTTTATAGCTCCACCTCTGTAGTCCAGACAAAAGAGTTGAAGTAAAGCTGAGTAGAGTTGTTGTCTATTTTCTCTTCTGAAGCTGTACAAAGTGCCAGGCTTCTTTCCCCTTTCTTTTTGTTCTGTGTATTGGGGATGAAGGAGTATTATTGTGGCACAACCTGCCTAACTAGGGCGGTGGGGGGGGGAGTAACTTTTTATTCCTTGTTCTCAACTGTTCACTTTAGCAGAAATGAATATAGTCATAATTTGTCTTCAAACAGAGGGTTTGTGGAATAAAAACAGTGGCAGTGTGAAAGTTTCTATAACCGTTCTTGAGTAACCCAAACACCTGAAAAGTTTATTTTGGAATGGGGGTAACTGTATTTTTATAAGTTTTTTGTGTTGTGTTGTCCTGTCTATACCTGTTCCATATGCCTAAATTGTTAAAAAGATCAGTCCTAATATTGCCTTATATTAGGGCAGGGGTCTGAACCTGCGGCTCTAGAGCCGCATGCGACTCTTTGGGCCCTCTGCTGTGGCTCCCTGTGGCCCTGTCGCAGCAGAGGGATGAAAGAGCTGTCACCTTGTCATGGTGGTGGCATGGCCGGAGCCTTAGTGTGGGAGCAAAGAGCCTCTGCATTTGCCTTTACGCAGCAACAGCATTCCGCCTTTGTTGCGGTACATTTGCTGTTGCTGCCAGCAAAGAGGGCTGGGAGAGAATGGTGGGGGAGGATCTTGCAGGGTGGGGGCCATCCCCCAAGCCTGGCCTTCCTCCTCCCTTGGCGGGGCCAAGATAAAGAAGGGGGTGGTGTGGGGAAGCGTTCCCCTCCCCCGCCGAGTGCCGAGCACAACAGCCCGGCAGGAGGGAGAGATGGCCCGGCAGAAGCATCCCCATTGGACAGTTGGACAGTGGAGAGGCATGGCCTGGCTCTCGCAGCAGGACACTGTTCAGCACATCCAGACGCGATCTGCCACCTTTGAAACGCACCGCTTTCTGTTGCCGGTGCCTTCCCCGATCTCAGCTATGTTTTTGCTCGCTTTCTGTTGCCTGTACCTTCCCTGGGCAGCGATGGCTGGGGCCGGGGGGGGCAGCAGAGGCAGATGCTCCCCCCCTCAGCAAGCCGGGCCTCGAGGAGCATGGAGAGTTGCGGGCGAGTGCCGGAGGGTCAGAAGATGTGCTCCGACGTCGGCCCAACACGCGTTTCCAGCATGTGCTCCTCTGTCCCGAAGTAGGATTGAGTGGGGGGAAGGGAGCAGGGGGAAGGGGGAAGGGTAGGAGGGAAGGAGAAGCCCGGCTGGCTTTCCTTTGGCATGGGGGGGGAAAGACACAATACCCCCTCCATGGCC
>QLTV01003994.1:3241831-3265103 GCA_003457575.1 Thermophis baileyi | reverse complement strand
CGGAGCGGGGCAGGGGTCGACGGCGGCGGAGGGGGGTCGCGGGGGGGTCGCGGCATTAGAAAGGTTGAGAACCACTGTCATAGTAGAACATAAAAATCTTTAATACTTCTTGATTTTTAGTAGTAGCAAATTCAGTCTTAACTTACCTTATAATGACATCTATCGTTAAGCAAAAACTAAGTTCCACTTAATACAATGATCCTCAGACACAATTTTATCACAAGGATTGAATGTTGTCACGTTAAGCAAGCTATCATGCTGAATTCCCTCAAGTCGGACTAAGAAAACCTTGCTGATAATAATATCTTCTTTTAGACTCTTATTTAAACATCTCCATGTACTGAAATAAGACAGGCAGTGATTTATAATAGGTGCTTTTCATTCATGAGACTCTTACTCTGAAACGTTCTCCCCAGAGAAGCTTAAATGACATGAAATCTGATGTCTTTTTTCCCCTAGTTAAATTCCTTTATTTGCCTGAGTTTTTTGAGGTATGATTTTAATATGATACAGAAGATTGGAAATATTTCCATTTCTTATTTATCAGTGAGTTTGGTTCTTATTCCTTAAATTTGACTGACAAGGCAGAGTATTATTATTATTATTATTATGGTTCATCACACAGTCTGAATTCAGACTGGATTTGGCATTTTTGTCCATCTATCGAGTCCTTTCCAAGGACCTGGGATAGGCAGATGTGGATGTTTGATGGTATTAGAGGTATCACCGGATGTATGCTATTCCAATTTTGTTTGTTTATCATATGGCGATGTTACATTAGCCAGAAGACTACAAATAACAACAGAGTAGTTATTTGGCTGTCTTGACTATCAACTCGTTTGGTTCATGCTTAAGCACTATCCATGGTGCATCACAGGGGGCGAGCTAGCTTCCCACGAGGCTATTCCAAGTAAAGCTGCCTTTTGCAATTGACTGATTGTGACTTTGTCAATGCTGATGGTGTTCAAGTGGTGCTTCAGTTGTTTTGGAATTGCACCCAAGGTGCCTATTACTATCGATACTTTGTTTATTGTTATTAATTGGATTTGTGGACGACCATCTATGAGGCATGTGGACTGACTGAAACAAGTAATGCTCTTTTGCATTAAAAAGTAGTCCAGTTTTAATACCAGACATATAAAATATGTCTATAAGAAGTTGCTTTAAACTTGGTCTAAAAATGTATATGAGAAAGAAATACCACTAGATTTCATAGGAAAATAATATGCACTATATTGTATTGGTGTGATCAATAAATACCTTTAGCAGAGAAAATGAATTGCAGCTATGTTTAATTGCATTGTGATAAAGTGACTTTTTTTCCTTAAATAAACAAAAATGTTTTTTCCCCGCAGTTGGAATTTACAATGCAGGAAGCTGTGCAGTGCCTACATGCTCTAGAAGAATATTGTCCTTGTAAAGAAGATTATAGCAAACTGTGTTTACTACTCACATTGCCTCGTCTGACTAACCATGCAGAATTCAAGGACTGGAATCCCAGCACCGCACGAGTTCACTGTTTTGAAGAGGCTTGTATCATGGTAGCAGAGTTTATTCCTGCTGATAGAAAACTAAGTGAGGCTGGATTTAAAGCAAGCAATAATCGCTTATTTCAGCTTCTGATGAAGGGGCTATTATATGAATGTTGTGTTGAGTTCTGTCAGAGTAAAGCAACAGGAGAGGAAATCACAGAGAGTGAAGTGTTACTCGGAATTGACCTTTTATGCGGGAATGGATGTGATGATTTGGACCTTAGTTTGCTATCGTGGCTTCAGAATCTGCCCTCTACTGTTTTCTCTTGTGCTTTTGAACAAAAAATGCTTAACATTCATGTTGACAAACTTTTAAAACCTACAAAAGCTGCCTACGCTGATCTTTTGACACCCCTCATCAGCAAACTTTCTCCTTATCCATCCTCACCCATGAGACGGCCTCAATCCGCTGATGCTTACATGACCCGTTCCTTAAATCCTGCATTGGATGGACTCTCCTGTGGGTTAACAGGTCATGATAAACGTATCACAGATCTTGGGACAAAAACATCTCCCATGTCTCACTCCTTTGCTAACTTCCATTATCCAGGAGTACAGAACCTTACTCGTAGTTTAATGTTGGAAACTACCGATTGCCATAGCATTTGTGAAGAATCACCTGAACGGTAAGTGATCCTCAACTTTAGATATTTATGCAAAGAAACTTGAATTTTAAGTTGTTTTTCAGTATAATATAAATATTAAAATTTCTTTTTCCCTACAAGATTGTATAAATGTTTAATAACTGTAATAGGAGACAGTGCATAGTGATCAGTAATTTAGTGATTAAATAATTGTTTAATTATTAAGCATTATCGGTGCACAGGAATGTTTGCAGTTTAACAAAGAAAGCCATTCCGTATGTCCAAGCAAAAAACACTATACAATTTTACAATCAAGGGAGAACAGAGGTGAAAGTCACTGAAAGAATATGGTAGGGGATAGGAATCAAAACAATTTAAAGTCTGGAGAAAATGTGTTCAGTATACCTTTCAATAGTGTATAAAAACAATAATAACAACATGCATAAAATGTAGTATCCCAACCATCTGCATTTCAACAAGAATAGATAATTAACCATTGTCAGATCATAATGCTTTAATAACAATGTATAAAAACATGTGTATGTAGGCTGAATTTTGTTTAGAGCTAAGTTGCGAAAGTACCATTAATAACATTAAGCTGGGAGTTTGCTATGCTAAATTGTTTGATTTTTGGAGTGTTCTTCAAACTAATCTTTCTCACCTGTTTTCCATCCTTCTCCTACAGAGGTTAATCTGAATGGTGATAAACTATTTTTATATTAAACGAGATATCCCCCTGTCCTCTGTTTAGTAACATGCTGAAACTGTAGTTGATAAACCTAGATACTTTTCCATCCACACCCATCCTTTCAACTGGCAATCTGGCACTTCTAGTTCTTTCCCTAGTGGATATCAGTTAAGAGCATTCAAGTGGTGTATTCCTGGTACAGCAAGAGATTTTTCTTGGAAGGTCTACATTTCAGGGTTTGGATGTGGTTTCTTGTGTAGAGGGCACGCCTTCCCAGGGTCTTCGCTTTTGCTCTCTTGCCGAGGGGGGTTGGGATACCTGTAAGGAGAATCTGACGAGGAGATACTAGTTTTATGTACTACCACTAGCGACTTGTTGGTTTGGAGCTAGAAGGTCCGGTGTATGCCGGCATGAGGTCAAAACTGGGATCATTCATGACCTTTGCTTGCTTTGAGACAAAGTCTACGAATAATACACTGGTTTAGTTCTTCTTGGGTAAACTATCACTATCTATATAGGAATCCTCCTGTGCAAAACAAGAAACCTCTT
Source organism: Thermophis baileyi (assembly GCA_003457575.1). NCBI lineage: Eukaryota > Metazoa > Chordata > Lepidosauria > Squamata > Dipsadidae > Thermophis > Thermophis baileyi. The sequence goes on along the minus strand of QLTV01003994.1, from coordinate 3,261,750 downwards.
TAGTCTCAATTTAAAATAGTATGGAAAACCTGATGATTGCACCTTGCCAGTGCACTGTATTTGAGTCTAGGCCTCAATGCTAAGTGTAATACACTGTATTAATATACAGTATTAATAACATTAAATTAAAAAGATATAACATAAAATCATAGCATTACTGCCTTCCTTCTCCCCTATGGATATGTCTTACGTTCCCCCCCAGTAATAATTCTCAGTTAAAAAACTTCTCAACCAGACTTTAACTTGTTTTCTGGACATACCTCCTGTCCAGGCATTCCATACTTTTTACCTTGTGTTGCCTCTGTGCTCTGGTGCTGAAAATCGTCCTTGGCAAAATCCAGAGAAGGATTTTGAATCCCTAAGTGAGAGACACTCGTATATGGCCTGTACTTGGCCTCCCAGGGCCTCCCCCATGGACTTGAAGTACCTCGCATTTCTTACCTTACCACTGATCATTTGGCGGGGAAGCTATTGGGATTTTAGGGGCCACCTGATCCACCAATCTTTGAAGTGGCAAAAAATTATACTGTTAGGAAATTTGTTTTCCTCTCCTCAGTCGTTACTAACTGGAAGAAAATATCAAACAATCACTCCCCTAATATCAGGAAACTAGGACTAAATAAGACAGATAAGTCTTAGAGACTTGGACTATATAAGTTGTGACAAATAGGTACACCAAGAGGGTTAGCCATCCATCAAAGCTTGTTCAAACTTTGCAGAGGGTTTATAAATATCTAATAGCTATCGGGAGGTATTGTGGGGTTGCCGGGTGAAGCAAAAGGGAGCAGACCCACTGCACAGTGCAGCCTTTTGGTCACACCTACCATTATTGGTTAGCCTTCTTTCAGAACAGCACTAAATCTGTGCTCAAAAGTAGTTTGACTGACATTAGGCAGATGTATTGTGATTGGTGGTGCTGTGCAATAGAAGTCGCCTTCCTCCCACTTCACCTTTTCAGTGCTTATCACTGTCATAGGGGATAGATCAAAGCCGAGGTGGCGCAGTGGTTAGAGTGCAGCACTGCAGGCTACTTCAGCTGACTGCTAGCTGCAGTTCTGCGGTTCAAATCTCACCGGCTCAAGGTTGACTCAGCCTTCCATCCTTCCGAGGTGGGTAAAAAGAGGACCAGATTGTTGGGGGCAATATGCTAACTCTGTAAACCGCTTAGAGAGGGCTGTAAAGCACAATGAAGCGGTATATAAGTCTAAGTGCTATTGCTATAGATCCCAATTTCAGGAGGATCTCTGAATCGGTGGTACAAGAGCCAAGTCTCTGAACTGAGGAAAGGCCAGTTTGAAGGATCTTGGGCTTCTTGTCCAGACTAGATCAGGGGGCTGCCCATAACATTTACCAATAGGAATTGGATCAATTCTGTCCCATAGAAGTCACCAGACCATATCACTGAATGAAGTGTGAATGAAAATGTTCTTGGAAAAAAAAAAAAAAAAGGTTTGAAAAGCTGAGGAGGCTATAACTTGTCCAAGTATAGGTTGGGGAACTGGGGAAAGTGTTTTTATGAGAACCTGGCAGAAAATAACAATTGCCAAAACATGTTTGTCCTGCAATTAACTCAAATGAGGAAAAGTTCAGAGTCATGGGAAACACAAGAGTACAGAAACAGTGAAGAAGAAAGAAAAGAATATGTTTTTAAAAGACATAATTTTGGAGTAAACCCATTAAAATACTGAAGTATGTTGCAATCCTATATGTAGTTTATGGCAGATCAGTGACTGGTAACTACAAATACATAGATAATTTACTGTCAAGAAGCTAATTTTAAAGCTCTGCTGCCGAGCCATCAATATCACATTGAAAGTAGGATTTCCTGGCCTGTAAAATCTGCCAGTTGGCAACTGAAGTAGGAAATTGAATCCCCATGGCATGTGTCCTATTAAGACATATTACATATAAATGTTAATATGTACAGAAGAAAATTCACAAATAGTAGCTAACCTGAGTATAAATTAGAAATGTTTCTTTCTTTGCCCTTGGTGTGGTCCAATGATTTTTTATACATGTGCCCAATATAAGCCCTAGTTAAGATCCCGCCCACTCCAGGGTGCACGGTGTGGGATGAGGCACAGGGGTAAAAATTAAGCTAGGGTGGGGATGGGGTGGTGGTGGAGCTGCCCTACTACTTACCTTTGGACAGTTGCAGCCAGGCCTCGCACACCCCAACACCTGCCTTGTCTTGCTGGCCCACTTCTTCTGCGACTGCTTGCCGCCGCTTGCACACGTCGCCCCCGGCCTCCGTTTCGCTGTCAGAGGCTGTCGGTACCACCGCCACGAAATGAGTCAGTGGAAGACATCCCCCCAAAATAAGACCTGGTGCCTTTTTTGGTGGCAAAAAATATAAGACCAGGTCGTATTTTCGGGGAAACAGTGTACCTATTTGAGGGACTGAGATTCTAGTGATATAAGGAAAGCTGATCTGGAAGAAGTATTCAAACTATTCTATTTGGAGCTATACTTCCTCTTGAAAGAGGAAATGTATGCTGAGCAATGCTCCTAGAAAAGATCTTGCTTGCTATGGATGGGTAGGGTTTACATGCAGAAATGCTCTTAATTTGATATGGCTGTTAGACTAAATGTAATCTTTTTTGAAGAAATCTAATCTTGTCACAGATACAGGTAGTCCTCAATTTACAACCACAATTGAGCCCAAAATTTCTGTTGCTAAGTGAGACAGTTGTTAAATGAGTTTTGCTCCATTTTACGACCTTTCTTGACACAGTTGGAAAGTGAATCATTGCAGTTGTTCAGTTTGTAATACCATTAAGTGAATCTGGCTTCCCCCATTCACTTTGCTAGTCAATACATTGCAAAAGGTGATCACATGACCCCAGGACACTGCAGCTGTCATAAATATGAATCAATTGCCAAATATCTGAATTTTGATCACGTGATCTTGGGGATGCTGTAATAGTTGTACGTGTGAAAAACGGTCATAAGTCACTTTCTTCAGTGCCGTTGTAACTGTGAATGGTCACTAAATGAACTGTTGTAAGTCGAGGGCTACCTGTATCTTGTTTGCTTCAGTAGTGGAATATTGCAAGAGAGTCATATCAGATGCAGGTGGAAAAATGAAAATGATTTTCTCTAAAAATGATCTTTCTGGTATTATCTGGAAGGCTTTTTCCTCAAGGTTTCTAATTTTTTTCTTACTATGCCATTTTAAAATATTATTATAATGTACTTAGAAGGTTTTGTAACAAAACATGCAGAGATATAAATGCCTTTAAAAACAAAATGTGTACATATATCTACTTAAATAGGGCAAAGCAAAGAATGCTTTGTGTTAATCCAAGGTGTCAGTCCAGCTGACTGTTTGAAGTATCACATTTTTGTGAAGGTGCAGTCTCTTCAAGGCTCTCACCACTCTGAACATTTAACAACAACTGATTGAAAAAAATCCTGTAGTTTAGGTACTTTAGAATAGCCGTCACTATATAATAGGAAATTATTAAAAGGTAACAACAGAACAAAGCTTCTAATATTTCTATATGTTAAATTATTATGGGCGGTTCTATGCCACAAGCCACAATCCAGCTCTCTGCTATTTTCTAGAGAAGAAAACCTTCTAATGGTTGTCCTGAGAGATAATGCTACCCAGTTTCAACCTCATATTTTACATACACATACTTTACATAATTTGCACACTCTGTAGTGTAAAACTTTGAGTCATTTTAATTGTGTTTCTTCACCACCTATCATCTTAGATCAGCACAATACATGTGTGGAGGTAGAAGTTTGGAAATATATTATTATTATAGCTATATTAACCATTTTCTACCTGAAGTTTAGATGTTAGGGCTTGGGGTTTTGGCATATAGTCAATCTATTTATCCCAATATTTGAGCTATATTTTAGAAAAAAATAATACTAAAAAAATAAGGGCATGTTTCTGGTCTCTGTATTCATAAAAGATGTGAAACTCCTGTGGATTCCCATAATTCATCGGGCAATGAGACGGCACACCAGAATTCATTCCCAGAAAAAGAGCCAGCAAATGGAACACAGAATCAGGGACCAACCAAGCAAGAAAAAAATGAGGTATTTTTTAAAACTTTCAAATAAAGGACTTCTGAATATTTTGGTCTATGCCAGGGGTGTCAAACTGGATTTTTTCGAGGCCCAGATCAGCATTGTAGTTCTCCTCTGTGGGCCAGCAGGGGGGACGATGACGGACGTGCCCCGTTTTTGGCCTGGATGGCCTCCTGCAGCACCCTGCTAGCCAATTAAATGCATTTATTTATACATAGGCTCAATTTTATTCACAATTGAAATTTTGCCTTTAGTGCCTTTAGGACTACAGGACATTTAGAGGGGAAAATGTGTCATCCGAAAAACTTTGTTTGTTTTCTAAAACAGTCAAAAGCTATGACTAAGAGGGTTTTCCCACTTTTTGGTGTTGCAGTACCCAGTATTTCTCCTTCCTTCAAGGTCATTCAAGGTGCATCTGACCTTTGTTCCTTATTTTCTACAACCCCATCTTGAAATGTTTGGGATGCTCTTCTTCCCTTAGAATCACATGAATCTCTGCAATAGAGAAGATATTTTTTAAAAAAATCCTGACTCTCTATCAAATCCCCCAAATACAAAAGTATTTAGCCTAGTCTTTATTGAAATAGAAACAAGGTCTTTTCTATAGAAATTTGAATAGTGTACATTTATGTGAGTTGAGATTAGTTCAGCATTTGTGGCAGATGATAACATGAGGATAACATGAATGTAACCAATTAGACAGATGCCCTCTCCTTTTTTTTGAGGGCCAAACTGTGAAGGATAAAGAACACAAAATATAGAATCCAAAGTTGCTTCAGCAAGATTTTAACTTTACAAGTTTATGCTAAACATTTTCCCCTCACTTTGTGCAGAGCAGTTATATGGTGCAATTATTTGGTGATAATGTTTTCCCCATTTTTAAATCTATTTTTAGCCAAAAATCCAGCTGAATAGCAGTAGCCTAATGCCTAGGGACAGGAGAGTGGTGCTTAGGGCAGTATTAGACGTAGGTGACTCCTTTTGGCTAACAGGGCATGCATGGCACAGTTTATGCTATATGCTTGCCTAATTTTGGAGGGAAGAAAGTGCCTGTGAACTTAGCAGTGGGGAGGAACTTGTCCAATGGGAATATATAATAGAGTAGTTACCTACCTTCCTTTCTCTGCTTATGAGGTGATGGTAACTTTCCAGGTAAGACAGGCAGGTAGCTGGCATGAATCAGGGATTATGTCTAAAGATGTTTTGATTATCAAGAGGCATGGCTAAACCTCTCTTTAAATGTTATTATTTGTTTACTTTTGGAAGCATGTGGAAGCATACAATATTTTTTTCAGTTGTTTAGGCATGAGAGATTCTGTTTTCAGTTTTTTCTATTTGGCTTCCTTCCTGACATTTCTGCAAATACTTTGAAATGGGAATAAGTAACTTGGTTCCCCTGCAATCAGTGGATATTGGGGAGGGATATTTAGTGGCTACTAAATCACAGCCTTTGCATTTCAAGATGTCCAGCCATTTTCTCTCCAGCAATTTCTTTTAAGACTAATTATACAAACTGAATCTACTGACTTTAAGTATTCGTACAGTATGACTATCTGAAGTGGGTTGATTTTACTTTGTGCATGTCTGGTTGTGATTTTGATTAAATTTAATCTGTTGTATTTACTTACCTAAAAGTTAATTGTTTTGTTTTTCATAACTATGGGGTGTACGTAACTGCAATGAGAATAAGGCCAGAATGTACAAAGATCACCAAATGTTTATCACTATATTGTATAAAAAATAATTCAAGAGTTATGGCAAATAACTCTAATAAGAATATGATGGATATGTTCTGCAACATTTAATTTTATTTAATCTGTTTTAGCTTCGAGATTCAACAGAGCAGTTTCAAGAATATTACAGACAGCGGTTACGATATCAACAACACTTAGAGCAAAAGGAACAACAACGGCAATTGTATCAACAAATGTTATTAGAAGGAGGAGTTAATCAGGAAGATGGTTCAGATGCACAACAGAATCTTACAGAACAGTTTCTTAATAGGTTGGCTTTAATGATTTTCTACTTCTGGCTTGCCAAATAACAAAATAATAGCAAAAATGTTGACAATTCATTAAATAGTGATAGTTGCCAAAAAAATTATTTTAACCTGATTTTAATTTTCCTTCTGACTGGATTACTTCTTGCAGTTTATGAGTAAATAAGATTTTTTATATGTCCTACAGGTCTATCCAAAAGTTGGGTGAATTAAACATGGGCATGGATAATCTGGGAAATGACGTGCAGACACTAAACCAGCATTGCAATGGGACCAAGGGAAATGTATCCATTCCTCCAGATTCTAGTCAGACAATAGCTGGTGATAATACAAACATTAACACAAGTACACCTCAAAAATTTGGCTCCAGTAACCAGATACCATCTCTTGAAGAATCACCTGTCCATGGAAATCAGATGTAAGTAGACAAATATTTTTGTCGCTGTCAATAGCAATAGCACTTAGACTTACATACCGCTTCACAGTGCTTTACAGCCCTCTCTCTAAGCAGTTTACAGAGTCAGCATATTGCCCCCAACAATCTGGGTCCTCATTTTACCCACCTTGGAAGGATGGAAGGTTGAGTCAACCTTGAGCCTGGTGAGATTCGAACTGCCAAATTGCAGGTAGCTGGCAGGCAGCAGAAGTAGCCTGCAGTACTGCATTCTAACCACTATGCCACCGCGGCTCTGTGCTTTGGGAGGGGAGTGCCTTGGTCAGTTTTTGATTCCTGGGGGCTGCATAGCCAACTCCCTGTAGGTTTCTTGGCAAGATTTTAGAAGTGGTTTGCCATTGCCTCCTTTCTAGGACTGAGAGAGGGGAGAGGGTCTCCTTTCAAAGAACCCAATTAATATGTGAAGATTTAGTCTAAAGCAGGGGTCTCCAACCTTGGCAACTTTAAGCCTGGAGGACTTAAAGTCACAGAATTTAAGCCTGGCGGAGTTGAAGTCCGCCAGGCTTAAAGTTGCCAAGGTTGGAGACTCCCTGGTCTAAAGGCTGTTTGAGCCAGGCTGAAATCTGCAAAGTGTGTTTGTTTGTTTGTTTATTTGAATAATATTGTCTTCAAGGTTGGGAGAGAGGCATTTCGGTTTTGAATAGACAGTATCTTCATTAAGGCCCAGTCTATATTGAGGTCCCCTCCCAAGACTATAATGCATGTGGATTCATCAAAATTAGATCAGTGGCATATGTTTCCAGTTCAGTCTACAAGGATCTGATGTGGGATTTCTGTTTTCATTGGGGACATATAAGCATTTATTATCAACAGACTCCAAAGACACAAAAATCCCAATTCCAATTTAAGTGTAATTCTAGCTAAATAGCAAAATACCTCAAATTCCTGAAGGCTATCAAGCTATTCCTGCACACTATTAGAATTATTGATTGCAAAATGTGCATTATTTTCACTTCAGAGAGAAAACCCTGTTAGATCTAAAAAGAATTTGAGTTTACTGCTGAAAAATCATATATGAAGTTTAAAACAAAAGTGCAAAAAAGAACGGAGGACAGCAGCAGAAGGCAAAGGAAGTTAGAACAAAAGAAGGGACTTCAATAGATGATTTTATTGAAAGTGGTCTGCAGTAATTTGGGTGTAATAATGAAAGTTAATTTAAAAAACATGTTATGCAAATATTTCAGTAAATCTTCTATCACTCTTCTAGTGTTCTGAGCCTCTTTCCTTTCAAACATATCAGAATGGATCATGTTTCTGGTCTCTAAATTTTAAAAAGATAAAAATGTATTTATCTCACTATGTTGGATTTAATTTTGTGCATTTAAAACAGTGTGTCAGACCAAGCTGCCATTCAGGCACAACATGAAGATTCTTCAGGGAGTGTAAGAAAACCAAGAAGTGATGAGGTAGGATTTCACTGCGGTTTATATAGCAGGACTTTGCTCTTTTAGATCTATTCTCACATGCAACTATTCAGACTATAACTTGAAATCTGCTGTTGTCTTGGCATTTATGAAAATATTTAAAAGTTGTTTGTAAATAATGGTTTATTGATTAATTGTGCCATTGAATCAGTGTCGACTGTTAGCAACCACATAGACATACATTTTCCAAGGTGATCTGTTCCGATCCTGACCCTTCAGCTCCCTCATTGGTGTACTTAAGGTTACTATAATTGAATCCACCTTGCAGCTGATTGTCTTCTTTTTCTTTCCATGTTTCCTAGCATTATGGACTTCTCAAGAGAGATGGGTCTTTGTATAAAATATGTCCAAAATAAGTAATTTGAGTCTAGCCATTTGTGCCTCTCATTTAGTTCCATAATCCATTATTTTTGTGGGCTATCCACAGTATTCTTAACAGTCTTCTCGATTACCAACAAAAGATAGAAATATTCTATCTTGTTTTTTTCAAAATCCAACTTTTGCTTCTACAGAATGTCACAAGGAAATCTTTGCCTGCATGATTCTGATCTTCGTAGGTATAGACTTGTCACAGCATCTGAAAATATTTTCTAAGCTGTTTATTGCTACCCCTCCACACCAAGTGCTAGTCTATGACATATTTCTTGGTTTTACTGTTGGTGATTGATTCTAAAAGGCAGAACTATACTATTTCAGTGTCTTCATCATTAGCTCTAATGCTGGTTACTGTAGCTGTTGTCATTAACTTGGTCTTTATTTATTTACTTAATTTTATTTAGTTTAATATTTAATTGTCCTATTTACTTCCATTTAGCTTCTAGATAATTTGCATTTTCAGCTATCAAAATAATGTCATCAGTATAGCATAGAATATTGATGTTTCTTTCTCCAGAATTAAACCATGCTCACTTTTTCCTAATGCAACCTCGCTCAGCATATATTCAATGTATAGGTTTAATAAATAAAGACAGAATTTGCAGCTTGTCTTGTATCTTTACCAACATGGAACCAGTCTTTTACAATGTTCCAGCTAGATTATGCCTTCCTATCCTGTACATAGATTTCTCATTAGGACAATAAGACACTCTAGGATTCGTATTTTCCTAGGGACATTTTACAGCTTGACATGGTTGACCTGTTATATTAAAGGATTGTCTGTGAAATCTAATTGATATTATCTGATCATTGATTGCATTGTGCCCAAGTATTGTCCTTGCTATATCCTATCTAATTATGTAAACAAAACTGCTCCTTCTTTGTTTTTCATGTCCTAAGTAGTAAGCAGTAAGCGCTTTGGACTGAAAGTGTCAAATTCCAATCCATTTCAATTAGCTGGTGCCTGAGATATCAATGTGTTATTTGATTCACTTAATTTTTTATTGTGTTGAGCTTTTCCACTCCATTCTTCCTGTGTTCGACTGTAACTATGCCTTTGTAGCTTCAGATTTTTTTCCCTTGCATGGCAACATCAGCAGCTAGACATCCAGAAGGATTTAACCTAGTTGTATTATAAATACCATTAATACGCCAAAAGATTCTCATCTCTTCCTCAGTAACATGTTGAACACCATCCAAGATAAGGGGGCCATGATCCAACACTCTACTATAAATCGCTTTATCTGGTCCAACCATGTGGTTTTAGCTGAACAGCTGGGATTATCTTTGTACCTTGGGTTATCCTGCTGGGAATATACAGTTTTGGCATATATTGCCAGTGTGCTTCATTCTTCACTCCAAGGAACACCCCAGTCATGCTGAAAGAGCATAGCAGGATGCAGTCTGAAATGTGCTAGTTAATATTCTGTCATTTATTGTTATGATAGGGTGACATCTAGTGACAGTTGTAAATATCAGAAAAAATGGGCTCAAAGCTCTAGTATTATCTGATCAGATCATAAGTTTATATAGTCATAAACACTGATGGAATAAACATCTATGCTTTGTAGAATTCTACATCTGATGTGTCACACCAGATTATGCAAAAAATAGTGAAAGATTAGAAGATGTATAACATGTTTGATATGTTATACAATATATGACATGATAGTATTTGTATAATAATTTGGAGCTTCAAATTATTAGCTGGATCATATGATGCATGTTTTGGTAAAGGTATCATTAAAAGATAAGTCTATTTAACATGGAACTTTAAGTCAGTTACCATCATTCTGAATATTACAATCCAGTTAAGATATCTCTATGCTTGCAGCTAAACCATTTTTTTTACTGCTAATGGATGGATATAAAACATTTCACTGCTCATATATTACTTTAATATTGATTGCTAAAATGAATAGTTCATGTTCCAAAAATGGCTGAAAATGCAATGACCAGGTTAGATCATTTTTTTTCATATTTGATGGCTATATTGCAAAGCTCCATCATTTTGAAACATGATTTATAATAGAATGAAACTAATTCTAAAAGCTGAGTTTATTTTCTAATCTTCTATTTTGATTAAACATTACAGCTATCTTTGCATATGATAGCTGCTGCAAAGGTACTTTATAGTTCTTATAACAAAATATGTATATTTTATTAGAAAGTATGTACTTTTCCTTCTGCAAAAGAATTAGTAATCATATGGAGTATTGATGTCCAAAATAACTTCATATTAGAAAAGTAAATAAAAACAATTTAATTTAATTTAATTTGGGAGTCATTTTTAGATTTTAATTCTATGTATTAGTTTGTTCCACATCTAAAATTTAGATTTCTCTGAACATAAATTTAATTATAATAAAGTTTAGTCTAAACAGAAATATTTAATTTTGAATGACCTGTTAAATAACAATGAGTCTTCCCTTTTTCAAACACAAATTGCTAGAAATTACTTTTTTATTTTCATGATTTATACAGTGTTATTTATTGCTACTAATATTTACATACTAACTGGATTTTCACAGTGACCTACAGTTTTTAAAATGATACAAGATACTCAGTTATATAAAACTAATGAAATATTAAGAATTCTTATCTAGTCTCATTTAATTCTGTGATGTTATACGTTTCCTGTTTATTCATCTTGTGTTTTTTTTTTATGTCTCTTTTGTTTTTTTTTTTTTTGCTTTCTCAAAAGTGTTTAATAAAAATATAATTTTAAAAACATTAATTTTTATACTTGCTTCCTAATAAAAATAAAGTTCATATTTATATTACTGTTTTTATACAGCAGGATGACAAATCAAAGAAACAGTTCATTTGTATCAATACTCTAGAAGATACACAAGCTGTCAGAGCTGTGGCTTTTCATCCAAGTGGCACTCTGTATGCTGTTGGCTCTAATTCCAAAACACTGAGAGTCTGTGGCTATCCAGACCTCCCGGACTCAAGGTACGGATAATATATTGGATTTTTCTCATCACTCGCCATGTAATATTTGCATCTATGTTTGCTCTGCTTTTTTGTTGCTCTTTTCTCCCCATTTATTTTTAACTTACTGATATAAAAATACCACTAGAATATTATCTGAAGTATTTTATGTATACAGGTCTACTTAGATTTATTTTTCACACTCAAGAAAACATCATTGGGTTCAATTTTTTTGTTTCAGTAGCAATCGGAAATTCCATTAAGCAAAGAATTGGTACAATTTTGTCCATTTTTCCTTGGGGGATTTTTATTAATGCATTGACTAGGCCAGTGATTCTCAATCTGTGGTCCACAAACCCCTGGGGGGGGGCACGATGTCATCACAGGAGGGCCGTGAAGGCTTGAAGAAATGTTATGATTTAAATCTTGAGTTAAGTCTTGGGGGTCCGTGGCCATAAAAGGCATATTTAAAGGGGGTTTGTGGTGAAGAAAAGGTTGAGAACCACTGGACTAGAATATATAGAGTACAGTATACAATGCATTTTAGTCACTTTCAAGGTAGGTGATTGTAGGTTGTGGGCTTTTTATTTTTGTGCCCTTGAGTCATTTAAGAGAAAGTGATTGGCCTGGCTTTGTGCCTAAAATGGAACTAGAACTCCCCAGTTTTTAGCTTGCTGCCTTATCTACTCCACCAAACTGGCTTTCTAGATGACTTTAGTACCAATTCATAATTTCTTAAGGTTGTTGTTGATGCTAGATGAAGCAGACTAAAAGCAGGTATTTTTTCTGGTATATCTTTCTCTGGGAGATTAGCTCAACACACACACACACAAACACACACACACACACACACACTTTCAGTAAAATTCCTAATTGGATAAATACCTTTAGTATCCAGTAATAAATAACCAAAACCATCAATTCATAGTTTATTTTAATAATATGATATAAATGACTTTTTAACATAATAGCCTAAATAACAATCCTGTGAGGTGATTTACGGTATATTAAACTTCAGTTATTGAGACAAGTCAAAATTTAGCTTTATCAATAAAAGCACCTGAAAATTTGATAACAGTGAATTCTTACTAGTTAGTTGCATTGTTTCAAGCACATCCCATCTTATTTCTATTTCAGTTTATATTTTATAAAAAGTTCCCCAAAAATTGAAATACATTTTTGAGCACGCTAAGATTCATATACATTTTTCTATACAGTTTCCCTGTTATTTCAAGACATTTATAAAATATATACCAAAAGTCATAGTCAATTTGTTTGCTGCCCATTACTTATTAGTTCAGAAAGTAAGAATTTGATTGGTTCATTTTAAAATATAAATGTGAAGTTTCCGAAAGACGCCCTAATTAATTCAGGAGCCGTGAGCCAAAGTCCAAAAGAAATACAATTAAGTATCTAATTTGATTAAGTATCTCATGGTAGGGATTAGGCAGTGGCTCTCACATGCTTTCATGCAACAATTTTTGATCTTCAAATTAGAAAATGAGTAAGGAAACATGACAAACAAGATGTTCTGACACAAGATGTTCTGATACACCTTTGCTGGCAGGGACAGGAAAAGAAAAAATGCATAGCATATTTCCACCTTGTACCTAACTGTGGTAAAAATATACCCTGGCAACTCTTTTTTTAAAAAAATGAACTTCTATATTGTTGCCTTCATCTTATCCCTAGGCCAAGAGTGAAACTGGTTACATTTCTTAATTTTACTGGTGTTAAAATATAAGTAGTCCTCACTTATCAACTGCTCATTCAGTAACTGTTTGAAGTTATGACCACGCTGAAAACGGAGGCTTATAATCGGTCCTCAAAATTGTGGCTGTTGCATCCCTGCAGTTACATGATTGCAATTGTCAACCACTGCACATTTATGAAGGTTGCAGCATCCTATGATCACATTATCATCATTTGTAGCCTTTATAACTTTATAGCTCCCAACAAAATCAATGGGGAAGCCAGCAGGAAGTTGGAGGATGCAATAACATGATATTTCACTTAATGACCTGCAATGATTCACTTAACAATTCCAGTGGAACCGATGTAAGTCATTGCAGTCACATGACCTTTCACTTTATAATAGTGTTGCATAGTGAGAGAGCCGCCGGTCCCAATTGTAGTCGGAAAATGAGGACTACCTATAGTATCTTTCCTCTAATTTTGATACCAGCAATTAAATTATCATGCACAAATGACCAATAGCAGGCCTTATATTGGTGACCTTAATGAACAAGTAGTTCCATTAAAGTCATTGTGACTACTGAAAATGCATTTGGAATCATGTTTCATTTCTCATTTGTATCTTTCTATAAAGTAAGAAATTTAGAAAGTAAGGAAGGTAATTTTTAATTGGTTCAATGATTCCATCATTCTCACTGAGTTTCTTCAATCTCCATTGTCTTGTGTGGCTGCCAAGCATGGCAAAGGGACCCAATATTGACTGTGCCTTAGATAAGATGACTTGCTGCTTCTTCAATTAGTTGTCAGTTTGCTGTATAAAATATTGCCCCAGTGTGTGTTTTTGTGTGACCCATCACAAGCCCGCTTTCACCATGTGAAACTGAAAAAGTCATAAGTGTATTAACTTACATAGGATATCTTGTGAAGTGTGTTCCTAGTCTCTTTGTAACTATTTGCTTATATGTTGTTTAGCTCCTCCACTGCTGTTCCTCAAAAACTCGTATTTGACTTAGGCAGATCTGCGCTCTCTTCTTCTGTAAAGATGACAACAAAGTAACTAGTATATTTATTTACCTACACTTTGGAATCTTTAGTTCATTGGGGGGGGGGAGGAGGTTTCTTTTGGCTTTTCCATTATGTGCTTTCCCACATCTAAATATACTGCCTTCTCTATATATTTGGGCTGTTTTTTCTCCACGTTTTATAACTTAATACACCACTACACTTTTCAGCTTCTGTATCATGATTCTTTTTGTTTTTTAATGCTACTTTAAAACTGTCTTGATTATATTAGCTCTCCGTTGCCATATTAGCATCCTCTTTTATTTGCTCAGTTATACAGCCGAGTAGTAACATTACGTCATTACTTTTATATACATTGTTTACATATATACATTTTACAGCTACCTGTAAATGATTGTCAAATGTCTCTTTCCTTGGGACTGCATTGGTTATGGTTATGCTTGTATGGAAAAAGAAAATAATGCTAGGCATTATTACACTTTCATTAGCATTACAGTTATGAGCCATTGTGTCTGCATATGGCTAAATTGGTTTTCTTATACATTAATTTGTTTTGGCATATAATACTTTGCCTTCACTGTCTCAAATATATTAGAAGTGGCTTAAGAAAATAAATGTTAGTCTTTCTTTCCACTTTAACTGTATAGACTGCAAAAAAAATTTGGACAGTCCAATCGTATAAATTAATCTTTGCTCCTATAATGTTAAGAAGTGGATCTGTTCTGTTGCATATATTCTAACTATAAATAAGTAAATAAATTTGTTGTTTTGTTCTCTGAATATGATGGTGGTAAATGATGCTGTTCAAGGAAAGGGCAGTTATGGAAAAGTTCTCTCATAAAATTGAACTTGTGCATTCCAAAAAATCCCAGAAACAGCTTCCACAAAGGAGTATTAATATGCATTGGATTTGATAGCTAGGTAGTGGATTTTATTTCAAAGAGTGGAATAATTTAATTCCTAATTCAGCAAGTTGTTGTCTCAATGAAACAAAATGTAGAGGCAGAAAGTAAATCTCTTTTTATTAATTGAACTGTGGATGAGTTGTAATAGATCAGCAAGTACCATGACTCTAGATTGATTTACATTAGCAACACAAATTTACTCTGTAAGCCCTACTATTCTGCTTAGATGCAGAAAATTTTGGATTCCTGGAAGTGGATGGTATATGTGAAAAAACTTACCGTATGTAACATTGGTTCCTGAACATTGGATTTGGGAGATCAAAGAATTCCTGCCCTGCATTAGCCCAGTGTTCCAAGATTTGGGTTCCATAGAGCTTTTGGGGGAAAACATCCTATTATTTTAAAAAAATCTGTAGACTGCAACAGGATATGCAATTGATTCAGTCATGTTTTATAGGAGAATGATACAGTAGGTGTATATATTGTGCTGGAATGCAGAACAAGCTAGGAATATACAAATTATTTCAAGGTTTACTCTAATGTGGTTCTAATGTAGATATATTGATGTGAAAATAAGGGTAATAAATTGGAAATGCTTTAGTTTAAAAGCCAGCCTAGGTAAGATGTGAGAGTTAAACAGTTTTGAAGCATAGCTAATAAATCCCAAATTGGAAAAGGACAAAGATAAATAATTTCTTGCCAAGATTCCCCATCTCCTCTTTTTATTTTGATGCAAATATATGAATAGCCTTTTATTTGGAATTAATAAAAATTTCAGCGAATGAATTTAGATTGGAAAAAAGATAGGCACCAACAACATGCTGTAATTTGGAATTACATCAGGGAAGCAATGAAATATCCATCTTACATATTGCTTCCCCAATCATTTTAGCAGTGCCTCCCTTCCATTTATTGTAGATTTATAAGACACACAAAGACTGATGGATCTTGTAGCATAAAATACAATTTTACCACAGGATAAAACTTTTTTAAAAATACATTTAGTTAAGTTTGAAATGAAAATAATTTATAAACAGCTAAATTAGATTGCAGTCCTCTATATTCATCAGTGATCTTTTTGAGATTTATTTCTGAATCGATATGCATAGAACTGTATATTGTTGATTTAGATTATAGAATGTGAGAAAGAAATTGCAAATCAAACTCTTCTAATTCCAACATATACTTTCATGACATACCAAAAAAAGCTAGATATTAATGATGGTGCTTTAGTGGTGGCGCAGTGGTTAGAGTGGTGGCGCAAGGTGGTGGCGCAAGGTGGCGCAGTGGTTAGAGTGCAGCACTGCAGGCTACTTCAGCTGACTGCTAGCTGCAGTTCGGCAGTTCAAATCCCACCAGGCTCAAGGTTGACTCAGCCTTCCATCCTTCCGAGGTGGGTAAAATGAGGACCCAGATTGTTGGGGGCAATATGCTAACTCTGTAAACCGCTTAGAGAGGGCTGTAGAGCACTATGAAGCGGTATATAAGTCTAACTGCTACTGCTACTTTGTTTGCTTTCTTTTTTCTTTTTCTTTTTTAAAACAGTTGGCACATACATTTAATAAATTATTACTATTATTATATAGAGGTGCTCACAATAGTCAGATCAATGTTTAAATATATAGCTTTGTTTTCATATTCACTGAAAATTAACTAGTTTCAACTCAACCTTTATGATCAGATACACTTCTGCTATTTATTTTTGTTTTATATTTAAGAATTTCTCTTTTTGTGTTGTATTTCCTAATACCTTAAATGTATTTAAACCATTTAAAATTGTTTTGGTGAAAATAATTACTCTTTTCCTATATTCTTATTAAGTCAGAAACTATTGTAGTTGGCTTTATTTGTTCACACATATGTGTTCATGCACATAGAGACACAGAGTGAAGAATGTAATAATCTTTATAATGTTTTTAGTGGTAATAGCACTCCTAAACAACCCGTCGTTCGTTTCAAACGAAACAAACATCACAAGGGATCGATCTATTGTGTAGCATGGAGCCCCTGTGGACAGTTGCTGGCTACCGGTTCCAATGACAAATATGTTAAAGTGCTGCCTTTCAACGCAGATACCTGTAATGCCACTGGTAAGTGCAAGCAATTATAAATTTTAATAAATCTGAACACTGGTGATAGAAGAAAAACAAAATAGTTCTTGTGAATAACATAATTGAGTCAAAACTAGCTATTCCTTTCAATCTGAAACATTTTCAGAGGGAGTCATTGATAAATCCTAATTCTGAATAGCATCTTTCTGTCTGAATTTCTCCTTTCCTAAATTAGAACAGAATCAATTTCTCTCTGTCTCTATAAAATATTAAGAATATTTATTTACTGTATTATAGATGACCTGAAATATCTTTAGGTGTTTTGTGTACAAAAATGTTTAAATCAGGTTTTGTCCATATTCACACAATAATGGCTCTGCCCCAAACAATGGATAGTACTCATTACTTTTTCCTCAAAACTGAGTATTCACTGTTAGATGACATTCCTTTTCTTTCAATTAGTGCAGGATAGAAAAAGTAAAATGTAGCAGTTCTCCTGACATAATAAGATATTTTCAGTTATCCATTATTAATCATGGCAGTTTATAGGTGTTTACTGAAATTATTATTAGATAATAATTCTTGCATATGAATGCCTTTTAGGGCCATTTGCCGTTTATTAACTTCTTTAATGGATTAATGTGGACACAGCTTCCTCCATTAATCCACTAAACTGAAGTTTACTGATTTAGTTTTTACACGGCAGCCTTAAGTTATTGACAGACTCCGTTGCTATTTTCTGCGATTGGACTCTTAAAAAAACATAATTGGAGTTTGGTAAATTCCATTTTAATTACCTAGAATGTCTCTGTATAAATTTTGCTCCAGCACAACATGAAGCCCACTGTTGGGAAAGAAACTTATTTCTCCTACTAATTAAATGTTTATACAGATTCCTGCTATGCTGCCAGGTAAGCCTGATAGAGTCCTTTTCAAAACCACAGCCTTCCCTGGCTGAAGTTTGCTAAAACAAAATAACTATATATTTTGAAGAATTTTAGGTCTGTTTGTTTCTCAGCTTTTCAAAACCAAGCTTTTGCTTATTTTTACATTGTGTCATAAAATTCCTTAAATGGCTAGTAAACCTATTCTGTACTAAAAATGTATTTGTTTATATTTTTCCTGTTTTAATGCTTTTAGGGCCAGATCTGGAATTTAGCATGCATGATGGAACTATTAGAGATCTAGCTTTTATGGAAGGTCCTGAAAGTGGTGGTGCCATTTTAATAAGTGCTGGAGCTGGTGACTGTAATATTTATACCACAGACTGCCAGCGAGGGCAAGGTCTCCATGCTTTGAGTGGCCATACTGGTATGTTAAGAGCTCATCAGAATCATTAGCTTTACAGTCTTGCTTTATGAAAAGTTTAATAAAGTTTAAAATGCATACTGTACATTAAAAACATAAAAAGCTACAAGTATCTCTTGTAGTCTCCCTTGTGGCTTAAAAATAACTATTTCTTAATTAAACCGCTTAGAGAGGGCTGTAAAGCACTATGAAGTGGTATATAAGTCTAAGTGCTATTGCTATAGGTGTTAATAGCTTGTGAATACAAATTAATCTCTCATATATGCAGGTCACATTTTAGCACTTTATACATGGAGTGGATGGATGATAGCATCTGGATCCCAAGACAAGACTGTGAGATTCTGGGATCTCAGAGTACCAAGTTGTGTTCGAGTTGTTGGAACAACATTTCACGGAACTGGTATGCTTACTGATATTGACCTAAAAATACTTATTGGTGGTAGCTGTTCAAAATATTTATTGTGCAGAAGATGGAGATTGTCATGGTAAAGGAATAGCTTCTTCATAAATTTGAGTAAATACTGGGAATCTTTTGTTAGACATCTAACACTATTATTAGAGGGACATTTCAAATAATTATACGGAATGTTTATTTTGTAAATTGTATATTTAATGGTCAGTATTCGTGTCTCATATTATATGAAAGACCTTTTTTTAACATGTAAAATAACTTGTTTAAAATTTTTACTGATACATGCTTTTATTGACAAGCATGTTTAGCATTCTCAAATCAGTCAAATGTTCCTGGTTTTATCAAACTTGCAAAGACAGAATCAGATCTTACATTATTGTAGAGTTGATCCTATGTTAACACCAATATGATTGTTAAATGCATCTGACGTTGTTTTGACGAGTATTTTAGAAAATCTACATTAGAATCTTAATTTGAAACCAGGCTTAGAGTACATAATGGGTTCTTTTCTTTCAGGCAGTGCTGTTGCATCTGTAGCTGTAGATCCTAGTGGTCGTCTTCTAGCTACTGGACAGGAAGATTCCAGCTGTATGCTTTATGATATTCGTGGTGGGCGGATGGTTCAAAGTTATCATCCTCATTCCAGTGATGTCCGTTCTGTTCGCTTCTCCCCCGGGGCTCATTACCTTCTCACAGGATCATATGACATGAAAATAAAAGTCACAGACCTGCAAGGTAATTTCACTTCTGAACGATTCCTAAATACCGTGTTTCCCCGAAAATAAGACAGGGGCTTATATTTTTTTGACCCCCCAAATATGGCCTCGGCCTTATTATCGGGGGGGCTTATTATTTTGGGGGTGCAGTAGGCGGCGAGCGTGGGTCTGCATGTCCCATCGCCGCTGCCTCGCCTCCCCTCCCTGCCGCCACCGCCTCGTGGAGCAGGACTCAGTAAGGCTTGTTGTGCCGTTGCATGCACGAACTGCAGGACTGCCGCAAACTTCATCATACTGGCACAGCTGGGGTCCTTCTGCCGTTGGTGCATGCAACGGCACAACAGGCCTTGCAGAGTCCTGCTCCACGAGGCAGCGGCGGTGGCGGGACGAGTCTCACAGAGACTCATTTCTGGCAGGTGGAACATGTTGGGCCGCGAGATGCACGTCCTACCTGGGACTTGTAGCTCCGTCGCGTTCCTTGGCGTTGTGTCCACTGACGCTCCCCCGCCTCCGGCACTCGAGGGAAGCGGGAGGGAGAAGAAACTCCCGCGGGCTGCCTGAGGAGGGGAGCCAGGA
>QLTV01003994.1:3222491-3238819 GCA_003457575.1 Thermophis baileyi | reverse complement strand
CTCTGCCTCTGCCAGCGTTGTGACGCGCTCCTGCCTGAGATGGGGCGGCGAGGCAGCCATCAAGGCTCCCCTTTTCTTCCTCGGAGGCAGGAGCGCGTTTGAAAACGCTGGCAGAGGCAGAGCCCAGAGGAGCCGAGCAGTCTCGTGGGGTATGCGTGCCCTCGACTCTCACTTGCTCTCGCTCTCCCGGCCAAAAAAGTGCCCGCAGCAAAAAGAGCGCCTCCCGGCATGCCCCCCCCTTTCCCCCGGAAAGTAATGGGGGGGCTTATTTTCGGGGGGTGGCTTATTTCAACGCATGTCCCGAAAAGCCCTGTTGGGCTTATTATCGGGACATGTCTTATTTTCGGGGAAACACGGTAGCACAAATGCTCCCCATCTCTATCTTTAGGTCAACTTCATAAGTTTATTTATTTGATTTTTATTCTACCTTTAATATTTTTTATAAATAAGTCAAGGCAACAAACATGCCTAATACTCCTTTAACCTCCTATTTTCTGCTCAGCAATCCTGGTGGGTTTGGCTGAGAAACAGTAAATGGTCCAGAATCACCCAGACAGCTTTCATACCTCAGGTGGGACTAGTATGAAGTCTCTTGGTTTCTAAGCCAGCACCTTAACCATTGTACCAAATATTTAACTCTGATCCTTATGTAAAATATGATGTGCCATTATGGCAAACTCTATCTGTCTCCTTTAATTTCTGGAACTCAATAGTAGAATTGCTAGTGATTTCTGAAAAGGTTTGGTTCCAGCTCATTTATTTTAGCATAAACTCCTTTAAGTAGGTTTTAGGTTTAAGTAGAATTAAGTAGGTTGTAGGTGTGGACAGTTTCTGTAACAATTAAAATCTTTATTTGTATTTTCTCTTTTGTTCAGTACTATGCAGCGTAATTTTTTTTATTTCTAAAACATAGTTAAACATTATACAAATTATTCAATTAACCATATACTATGTAATTTTAAATGTAATTTAATTGCAATCCATTATATTTTTATGATTTGATGGTAACTTCTGGGATTGAAAAAAACCCATAAGTATATGTTTAGATAGTATAGTTTATCACTTATTTTTGAAGAGCTAGATATAGAATTACCTGTTCTGTAATAGATGAAATGAGGGAGGGGAAAGCATAATCCATCTGATCTGTTTCAGAGTACAGCTTTAATGATCTTGAACTAAACAGTATTAATAAAGTTTATGTGCAAAGATAAAGTAAATGGCAGTGCTGTGCAGACATCCTTTAAGCAATATTTATTCTAATTATTTTTCATAGGTGATCTTACTAAGCAGCTACCAACTATGGTAGTAGGGGAACATAAGGACAAAGTGATTCAGTGCAGATGGCACACACAGGATCTTTCCTTCTTATCATCTTCTGCTGACAGAACTGTCAAACTCTGGAGTTATAACGTATGAATAAAGCACAGATCCACAAGACAACTGGAGTGTCTATAAAAAAAAGCAGCATTTGAGCAAGAAGATGCATCCCACAGAAACTTGGTTGTTATGAGATGTTGGTGTGTTGGTGTGGATTATTATTTTTCAGTGCTTTCCATGTGATCTCATGCTGCTACGACCCACTGTAGTCTTGTTGCTGAGGTTTGTTACAAGAGCTCTTGCAAAGTCAATGTGCACTTCAAAAGTTAAATTTATTTATGTGTTTACACTTTGTGTTATTTGCATTCCCTGGTCTTTGTCTCAGTGACAATATTTTTTAAAAATTCAGTTTGAATTAAGAGTTCAAGGAAATTCACATGCAATATTATAGCATCCACACAAATAAGTCTTGTTATGCCATGCTGTACAATGTTGTTTACATCTATCTTAATTAGTGGTCCAAAACTTTACCCATCAAAGTTTCATTTAATACATATAATTATGAACTCTAAAGATGGTTAAAGAGGAGCTGACTCTTGATCATAGTAACTATCTAGAGATTGAGATATATGAAATGATTCTCAGTTTGAGGCTGTACTTTGTTAGATTATGTTCAAAATTCAAGCTTTTAGTAGAAAAAACATCGGTGTGAAGAGACATTAGCGTTACTGAATGCGAATGCAACAAAATACCTCTGTGTAATGTAGGAAAGCAAGCACACTATTAGGTGTGGTTGGTACATGATATCAATGGCTATAATCCTTCCTACAGAGGCACGTATGTGAAAGTATTGTGTATGCAGTTAGGAATTTTTCTGAAGTTGCTATAATTACTAATTGCATTGTTGAAAAAATAATAATATATTAAATTGCCCATTCCTCAGCATTGCAAAACAGTATAGTAAAATGTTTCAAAATATCCTCTGGTTACACACAGTTTTCTCCTGTGTATATATAGAATACCATACAAATTTTAAAGGCAATAGCATGGCTTGAAATGCTATGTCTGCATGATAATCTAAAACTAAATTATTTCCCAGTTCAAAAGTTTATTTGGAACTTTTAATTTCTTGCACTGACTATATAATATAGTTGCAATTTTATTTCTATATTTAGAGTATTATGTTCATGTATTGTTTTATATTTTCATATTGTACATTTATATTGCTTTTAAATTAAATTCTTAAATATTTGGATTATTTATTTGAAGTAAAATTTAAGGCTTGGTTTTAATATATGCTGTGCACTGTAGCAAGATCTTTTTGAACTGTCATTAAAAAAAAGTTGAGGTTACTATAGAAGTGTATATGTACTTAATTCAATAAAGAAAGTGAAGCTACATATTTTTTCTTCCTTTATATGGAAACAACTACCATGTACTTGCATATAGGGAGGTGTATGAATAAGCCGACAATCAAATTTTTACCAAAATAACATGAGAAGTGCATTACCCACAGATAGGGTGACCCACATTTTTCATGCTATTTTGAATAAAAATTCAAAGGCTGCTTATCCTTGGATGGGCTTATCTGTGCATATATATTGGAAATATCTGTACTTTTAAAAACTTTATCATATATATACTCACAGATAAGCCCATCCCCAAAAACCCAAACTTAATTTTTAAGGTGCATTTTGGCACCTAAAATTCTTGGCTTATCCTTGAGTATATATGGAAACCAAAATAGCAGAATAAAGCTTTACAATAACAGCAGCAATGTAGAATCCATCTGTATAATAAAGATGGTCATCTATGTATTCATTTAACAGCCCTCTGAATTTCTTAACACCTATGTAAAAAACAGCCAGATTAATATAGTGATTAAGTCACCAGGCTTGAAACCGGGAGATCATGAGTTCTAGTCCTGCCTTAGGCACAAAGCCAACTGAGGGATCTTGGCCCTTCACCCTCTCATCACCCTAGCAAGCAGGCAATGGCAAACCACTTCTAAAAAGCCTGCCAAAAAAAATGCAGAGACTTGTCCGGGCAGTTGCCTAGGCCAACTCTAATTCAAAAGCACAAAGAAACGAACAAACTGGGGGGGGAAAAATAGTAAGGGAAGGAATTAGTCCACCATCCTGTGGACTAATATTCCATAAGGCTAGGAGAAAAACAGAAAAGGTTGTCTTTTGTTCAGGGATATTTATTCAAGAATCTGCCGTTTTATAGCTGATTAGCGGTTTTATAGTTGATCCTGATCCCCACAATGCATGGCCAACTACTGAAATGATTCCAAACCAGGGGTGAAATGCTCCCGGATCGGGTGGACCGGTAGCAGTGGCCGCTGGTGGTTCGCCGAGCAGGTAGCGATGGCTGGCTGGCAACGCCCCTGAACCAGTCCGCCGCTCGTCCTGCCCCGCCCAGTCTGTGCTCTGCAGCTTGCCTGCCTGAAGCGCTGCACCCTTGATCTGCCTGCCAGGTAAGCCTGTGAAGTCGCGGCCCCTGCCCACCCCACCATCCCAGCCTGCCTTCCCTACTCCATTCCCCGCGGCCTTCCCGGTTTCCCCGTAGCCAGCTTGCGAAGGCAGGCAAGTGGAAGGCCACGTGAAAGGCAGGAAAGCATGTCGGGGCAGCAGGAAGGAAGGTAGCAGCCTACTCCCTTCCCTGCAGCCCTGACATGCTTTCCTGCCTTCCACGCGGCCTTCCCAGTTTCCCTGTAGCCAGCTTGCGAAGGCAGGCAAGCGGAACGCCACGTGGAAGGCAGGAAAGCATGTCGGGGCGGCGTGTCTCCCATGCCGGCTCCGCTAGGCTTGGGGATCCGAATCAGCCCACTGGCTTCCCACCCGGCCACCTGCCTGCTCTCTTTGACCGCCAGTGCCACTCCGGGAATTCGGCTTGCAGAGTCCGGCGCTCTGAGGGAAGGAGGCTCAGCTGCGGCGCCGCTTCCCACCGGCGAAGAAGCGGAGTGAGGGGCAGAAGCTACTGGCGGCCGGCGGGGCAGCAACCCCCCACACAGGGAGAGGGCCAGGGTAGGTCCGGCCACACCGCCATGGAGCTTTCCCTTCGGCCTGGGCAGCGGCACTTACCCGGGTGTGCGGGTAGCCCTTCATCTTCGCCATGTCGCCCCACTTGTAGTCGCGCAGCCGGCCAGAGCAGGACATGGCGCGGGCGGAGTGGCTGATGCAGCCACCGCTGAGGCCACCCTGGCTGAGCGATCGCCGGGTCTCCCCAGCAACAAGCGCGTCGGGGCCGTCTTGCCCGCCTTGGCCACCTCCGTGCGCTGCACATGGAAGGGGCTGCTGCCGCCGCTCTCACCACCCTCCCTACCCACCTGGCTGCAGATGTCCGCCTGCCTGAAGTAACCCCGCCGCTGTTCGCTTTCATTTTGCGGCGGGAGAAGGAAGAAAGCTGAGGGAGAAGTTGGGGAAGGAGGAGGAGGTGGAGGGTCCTGCGGTCACCAGCACAGCAGCTGCCGCTGAGAAGCGGGGAAGTGGCCGGTAGCCACGGGAAGTCAAAGCACCGAGGCAAAGGGGGATTGCGAGGGGGAACCGCCCTCTCTGCACTGAATTGGGACTATTCGGGGTAGTCCTAGGAATTGGGTGAGCCGAGCCGCAGCTTCTTGCCTTCTTAGCTCAGGGAATGGCCGTTTTCTGCAGGACGACAACTGCGGCGGAGGGGTCTACCGGCCGAAGTACAGCTCCCCCCTCTTTTTTTCTTTTAAATGAAAAATCGTTGCGATGCTGTCTAGTGTTTGGAGCCGGCACGGGTGGAAGGCTGCCTTTTCTACAGCATCCCCCTCTCTTTTTGGATCGCCCTGCAGGGGGTGGGGTTCTGCCTTTGCAGAAACAGGGCGGGCGGTTTGTATGGAGGATTGGCAGGGGGGATGTGTGGCCCTCTAGGATGGAGAGCAGGGCAAGAGAAGGCTCTGAGTTTCGCTTGGGCAGTCAAACCAGATGACGGAGGGAAACTCAAAGCGTTGGGGGCTTCAGGACAAAATGTGCTTCAGAATGTGCAGCTCCTGGATCTAACAGTGAGTGACGTCAAGTTGGCCACGCCCACCCAGTCACATGACCCACCCACCAAGCCACGCCCACAGAGCCAGTAGGGAAAAATTTAACATTTCACCCGTTCCAAACAGATACTCTCCTCTGACTATTTAAGATCAGCTTTGCACCTCCATTCAGCTTCCTAAGAGCTGCGGTGGCGCAGTGGTTAGAGTGCAGTACTGCAGGCTACTTCTGCTGATCACTGGCTGCCAGCAGTTTGGCAGATCGAATCTCATCAGGCTCAAGGTTGACTCAGCCTTCCATCCTTCCGAGGTCGGTAAAATGAGGACCCAGATTGTTGGGGGCAATATGCTGACTCTGTAAACCGCTTAGAGAGGGCTGTAAAGCACTGTGAAGTGGTATATAAGTATAAATGCTATAGTGCTATTCCCTACTCATGGGCATATTTTCATACTTTTTCCTCCATGTATCTGAAAAGTGCCCTCACTATCTGATACTATTTACCTCAGATTAACTGAGTGAAAATAAGAGTTACTGTAGATCTCACAATATTACATTTTTACGCAGTCTTAATTGGACTATATCCCTAAAGTAGATAAATTCTCTAGCTTCCTTGTCAAAATTTATTATGAGTAATGAAAAAGCTACATTTGTATTTTGCCTGATAACAAAGGGATTTTTGGCATCCTACAAGAAACAAATATCACACAAATTTAGATATCAAACACAAAATATCCCTGTAATCCTAACTTTTAAAAAACTGATCTTTACAGCTAATTGTATCAAAATGCCTGGTGAATAGAAAAAACCGTTTATCTGGTACCAAAACGTCCAGGAAACTCCGCACGCGAAATTCCAAGGAAGATGTGATTTAATCGGCATGTCTTATCAAAAGACTTATTTTGATAGTTGTATACCTAACAAACTCAATTCACTCTAAGTAGATCCTTTAAAATAGACCCTAATTCCAGGTTGATGTGCTATATACAGCATAGAAGAACCTTTTAACAAGTTTGGTCTCAAAATGATTTCAGCAATAAAGATTAAGGACTCTGTAGAATCCGGAATGCGCTGTAATCCTAAAAACCTCTTAAATTAAGAGACCTCGTAGCAAAAGCATAGGACTGTAAAGGGGGGGGGATCCATTTTCCTCCCCGATATTTAGCTTTCCCCAGTTCCATCTTCCTAGTATCAGCGAGGTAGCAACTCCCCCTCAGGATCTCCAAAAGCGAGGTCGCAAAGCAGCCCTCCTGTGATGTCGACAGCAGTTCCTGTCTATCTTATCCAGTCACAACTTGGGACCCAGAGCACAAACATTCAGATAACCCAGAAGCTTTGCTCAGCAACCCTCCTATCTCCGCAACCGGACATATTATATTTCCCGAAATGCAACGCTGGGCGTCCACATCATCAGCGTCTGCATTTCAGACGACTCAGCGCGACTGGCGACGACGCTCCCACCTCCGCCGTGCAGAAGTGTTTTGGGTAAACGGGCGGAGAGAAACAGTGGCGGCAGGAAGGCGGCGAGGGAGCTGGGCGGGCTGAGGCCACGGTCGCGGGGGGGGGGCAGACTAGGGATAAGCGGGGCCCTCTGCGCTCGCGGGGGACGCCTCCCCGAGTGAGGTTGCCGCTCCCCACCCCCTCCCCTCTTGCGGGTGAGCGCGCGTCTCTGTGCTTTCCTTCCTTTTGAAGGAAAATATGTCCTGCTGGGAATTGTCAGCACGTTTTCCCGCCCAGTAAAGGGGATTCAGCTTTTAAAATGAGCCTGCGCGTGTGGCGTGCGGCAGATTTTTCGGGGATTCGTATGATTTTGTGTGGGGAAACGGACGGAGGATTTCCATTATCAGCAGCCAGGCGTGCTGCATGCATGTCCTGCGGTTGCTGCACACTTCCCTTTCCCAGGGCGGCTTCACCCTCTTCGTATCTATGGCTTCAGGTCATCATAAGGAAAAGGACCAATAGTACATTTATTGGACGCATATTAAGAGTACAGGTAGTCCTCGATTTACAACGGTTCGTTTAGGGACCCTTCAAAGTTACAAAGGCACTGAAAAAAGTGATTTACCACCGTTTTTCACACTTAGGACCGTTGCAGCGTCCTAAGTAATGGTAATGCGATCAAAATTTGGTCACTTGGTAACTGACTCATATTTATGACGGTTGCAGTGTCCTAGGGTCATGTGATCACTTTTTGCGACCTTCTTCCAAGCATAGTCAATGGGGAAGCCAGATTCTGTTAGGACCTTGGAATGCCGCAAAGCGAATACTTCGGTATTTGAAACAAACAATGTATTATTCGTTATATCTAGAACCGAGGTCTGAACTTGACTTAACAGCATATGCAGATGTTAGTTTTGCAACAGATGTAGTTACACGAAAATCAACCTCAGGAATTGTAATATTATTAGGTAATATGTTGATTGGTTGGAGATCTATCAGACAACAACATATCAGTTTGTCAACCATGGAGGCTGAATTTTCATGTTTGTCTCTAATGTGTACGGAAATTATATATTATAAGCAATTACGTAAAGATATGGGAATTGCTGTACATGAACCGATCACTGTATATGAGGATAACCAGGCAGCAATTAGTATGGCAACTAATTTGGGTGTAAAAACAAGATCAAAACATACGGATTTAAGGTATCTAAATGTGAGACAATGTGTACAAAGTAAAATGATTAAATTAGAGTATTGTATGAGTGAAAATAATTTGGCAGATCATTTTACGAAGGCACAAGGTGCTATTCATCATAAAAGAGTTGTGAAAGTTATAACTTAAGAATGTACTTCGTGTCTGAGAGTAAGCTCTGTGTGTAGAATAGCTATCTGTGATAGTATAGAATTGCTTGAAAGCTGAAATCTTTGCTGATTAAGACAAAGAAAAGCTGGTAAGGAGACTGCTGTACTTCTAAACACTGACTGACTGAACGTGTATGATTCGGACTGTTATTTGGACTGTGCTATTTCTTTGAGTAAACTATTTTTATACACTTTAACGTATCTGTTTATTGACTAAATCAGTACTTATATCTACTGCAACATTACGGTTCACTGTGCAAGCCTTCAGGGCCCAGAGGTTACTCTGCACAATTCCTTAACAGATTCACTTAACAACCGTGTTACTCACTTAAAAACTGTAGTGATTCACTTAACTCTGGCAGGAACGGTCGTAAAATGGGGCAAAATGCCCTTAAACATTTCACTTAGCAACATAAATGTTTTGCTCAATTGTAGTGGTAGGTTGAGGACTACCTGTATCACTTATTGACTCTAGCAATTGAAAAGGTTACAAAGGGGCATTGTTTGATTTGTATTCAAGTCTCCTGAATGGTCTGTAAATATGTTCATCTATTCATTGAGTGGGTGTGTATTCTACCTTTCATTTGGTAGCTCAAGGTAGTGCAGGGAACACTCCTTTCTCCTGTATCCCACAACAACAACTTTGTGAGTAGGTGTGGCTCAGAGAGAGTGACTGGGAAGGTCACCCAGGGAGATTCCATGACTGACTTGAAACTGGCTGTTTTATACAGATAGTCCTCATTTATCGTCTGTCTCGTTTAGCAACCATTCAAATTACAACTGATAAAAAGAAACTTTACAAACCTTCACAGGTCTGTAAAGCGAAGGAAGGCTTAAGTAAAATCATAAGGACAGTTGTGGTTTCACTTAGTGACTGTTTAGCCAAATGACTGAGTTGCCAGTTCCAATTGTGGTCATTAAATGAAAGTAACTGTATGCACGTGAGATTGCATTATTACTTTTTTTAAATTATTATCATTTATGAAACTTCTATGCTGCCCATCTCATGGAGATGACACTTCATTACTAATTTTCCCTCTTTATCCATCCCAACTTGAGGCTCTTCAAAGGGGAATAGAACTTCTATTACTTAATTTATTATTAAATGAAATTAAATCTATTATTTAATTTATTATTATCCACCGTTATTATTTTTATAAACAACAAGGCGGTGAAGGGATCTAATATTACTCTCTCCTCCTATTGTCCTTTAAAGATCTGGAAATCCAACATGAGCGGACTGTTCTTCCCAAGAATGTTTATTTGAGCAAATTCCCCCTTTTAAAGCAACAAAATATTTATATCAAATAACCATCCTCCTAGTGTCCCCACAATAAAAGCACTGTGAGGTGAGATAGGCTAAGAGAGGGTGACTCAGGGTCACTCAGCTGGCTTTCATGGCTAAGGTGGGACTTGAACTCACTGTTTGCCAGTTTCTAGCCTGGTGCCTATGATACCCTGTGAATAAAGGCAGGACTTGCTGGGGATGATGAGAAATATACTGTACTCCAAGCTACCTAGAAGGTAGCAAATTGGGGAAAACATTAATAAGTTCTCTTCTGTATTCCACTTGGAATATTAATTTATAATTTTGTTTTGCAATTTTGGGATACCTGCTACATAGAACTGAACAATTTATCCATAGCATTTATCCATATATTGGTTTCTTCTTCTTTATACTATATGGGTGCAATGATCATATGTCCTTTATTACAAAAGAGAGTCCTTTATTTCAGAAAACTACCTCAGATTTATTTTATTTAATTATTTGTTTTCTTGGTTTTGCTCTTGAATTTTCCTTTATAGAGCAAAGTTATAAACATGAACAATATTTTTTTATCCTTGTGAACCTCTTTCAGATTTCCCCCTTTTTCAAGTTTCTATAGTCACTGTATGCATAAGTAACAATTGTATTATCTTATTTTATAGTCCTGGCTCAAATAGGGTTTTTAATAATTTTTTGGAAGTGACACGATTTTATCTTTTTTAAAACTTCTATTGAATAGGCTTATCTATACAACTTAACAAAGAAGAAAATACATCAGTGTTATCATTATTTCATCACACAGAAAAAAATTAAGAGCTGGAACTTGGATTCTAAAGTCCCCTACAATGTCTATTCTGAGAAGTTTATTTTGTAAGATTAATCACAGATAACAGGCAATGAAACAATAAACACAAACCTTACTCTTGCAAATGTATCCAGTCTAGCAGACTGTAATTATTTTACTGATAGAAAGTATTATTTATTACAGGGGGGGGGAAGGAACAAACTTTTTTCTACTCTTTTTCTTTTCATTTGTTGTGGTTGGCTTGTCTTTCCCTTTGCACAATTGAAATAAATAATGTATTATACCCTAAGCCCTTTAAGTGAATTCTGGATACTAATTCATCGTGAAAATGGAAGCTGTTTAATCATTTCTCTTTCAGTAGAGAAATCAAATATGGGGTTGCATGATGTTCATTGATATTTATTCAACAGCATTGTGGAAATGAGTAGGGGTGGACTCTTCCCTGTTCAGCCTCCCATATTTGCCAAAAGGATGAAACCAAGATTGTTTATGTAAATAAGTACACAAATAATATTCCTCTTTTGAGCAGAGGTTGGGTCACGCATTGCTGGGAAACAGCTTGTTGTAGCCAGATAATTCAACAACTTGGAAAATATTGAGCACTAGATGATTGAGTTTGCCCTGAAACTCCTGCATTTTGCTAAAATCATCCAATGTGCTCCCCGACAGAGGATGCTACTTTATTTGGTCCTGTATCCAGTCCTGCTGATAGGAAGGAGTGAAGCTCAGAATGATGATTGGATTGATCCAACAGACATGTTGAATTATGATGCAGCATCAGGAACAATGCGAAAGCCTGACGAGGTAAGCGTACAGATATTGGAGTCGCTTTGGATAGTAACACAAATGTAATAAATATTCTTTCTTTATGATGCAAATTCAAGGTCATCTCTTTAGGGTTAAGGTTAGGAGCTGTTTACCTTACCTTAACTTAGATATCAGGAATGCCTCCTTTTTTGGAGGCACAAAGTCATCAAATTCAAGAACTTAAGAGTTGAGCTTTAAAGCTTTGAAAACGGTTTTAAGAATCCTAAGGATCCACAAAAGAGAGGGTTTGAAGAAACTAGAATTGAATTGATATTCAGGCCTTCCATTTCTGTTTTGTTTTGTTTTTTAAATTAACTCCAATACCATAAATCAAGTGTACATTAAATCAAGTTAGGTGGAAACGATCTCGTAGATGACCCTCACTCTGTCAAGGACCTAGGACTACTTATCTCAAACGATCTAAGCCCCAGAGCTCACTGTAACAGCATTGCCAAAAAGGCTTTAAGAATTGTTAACCTTATTTTGCGAAGCTTTTTCTCCGGTAACATTGAATTGTTAACTAGGGCATACAAAACCTTTGCCAGACCAATTCTCAAATACAGCTCGTCTGCCTGGAATCCACACTGTATATCGGACATTAATACAATTGAGCGGGTCCAGAGATATTTCACGAGAAGAGTACTCCACTCCTCTACTCACAATAGAATCCCTTATGCCACCAGGCTTGAAATTTTGGGCCTGGAAAATCTGGAACTGCGCCGCCTACAGTCTGACCTAAGCATAGTACACAAAATTGTCTGCTACAACATCTTACCTGTCAATGACTTCTTCAGCTTCTACTGCAATAATACACGGGCAAACAATCAATACAAACTCAAGGTAAACCGCTCCAAACTCGATTGCAGAAAATACGATTTCAGCAACAGTGTGGTCAACGCCTGGAATGCTTTACCTGACTCCGTTGTTACATCCTCAAACTCTCACAGCTTCAACCTTAAACTCTCTACTGTGGACCTCATCCCATTCCTAAGAGGTCCGTAAAGGGGGCGTGCATAAGCGCACCAGCATGCCTACCGTCCCTGTCTTACTGTCCCCATTTATCTGTATTTACTTCCTTTGTTCATGTTTATGTTCATAGTTATACTTGCTACCTTGTACTGTTTGACAAATAAATAAAATAAATAAAATAAAAATTAATGCGCTCACTCAAAAATCTATGTGGACAGAAACATTTTTGTATGTATTATCATTCTGAGCAGCCTTTCTGCTTTTTAGTCACGCCCCATTCAAACGTATACAGTTTTCACTACTATCAGGAGAAAAAACATTTCAAAGTTCCTGACTGAAGAATTTTTTGATGAACATCAATGAACTGTGTACGATAGTCACCATAATCAGAGAGGGGAGACCTCAATATGATCATAATTGACACTGTTGACCAATTTGCTGTTCAACTGAAACTGGTATATATTTTTGTCGATCTCTCCCTTTGATATATATCTAACTCTATATTTTTTGTAGAAATAAGCAGAATGAAGCAGTTTCACTGTTCAATACTAACAAATGATTAAAATTGCAGCATGTGAATCAGGATGATTTTGAAAATAATAGATTACCACCAACAAAAGTGGCCGAAGAAAATCTAATGGAAATTTCCAGGTGCCAAACAAAACTAGATTCTGTAACTCATAAGGTTAGTTTACATGCATGCCAGTTGACTATGTATATTTTTAATAAAATATTGCTTACTTGTAACTTGAATAAATTCTGACCTTGTTAAAATATCTATTTTATATTGTTAGTAGATAATCTCCCATATTTTAAAAAATAACTGCTGTTAATGTTCATGGATATATTCAGCTAGACATCTACTTAAACAGCTGAAATTTTTCAGTATACATTTTGTTAAACATTTCAAAGTAACACAACCAAGAAAAAGAACAAAGAAAAGGGATGAAAGAAAAATACAAATGAATAAACAAGATATTTACAAATATAGAAGTTATAATTTTATAGCATATCATTATTTAATTGTGAATAACTAAAGCTTAAAAATTGCTATTAAGTCTAAAGAAGCATAAATATCAAGAACCGTGGTCAGCAAAATATAAACCACAGAATTATGAATGAAAATAAATCCTATATCTTTTTTACTAGTCATATTAATGTATTTCTTTTTATTTTGTTTTCCTTGTTTATTTTATTATTCTATTATTTTATTTTCGCTTTGTAGTTGTGAGCTGCCTAGAGTAGCCCCATGGAGAGATAGGTGGCAAATAAATTTAATAATAATAATAATATTCAACAGATGTGGAGGTTTTCTAGACTAGACAATAATTTGACCAGGATGCATAAGGACTCCTGCCTTGAGCAGGGGGTTTGACTAGATGACCTTATAGGTCCCTTCCAGCCTTGTGATTCTATTTTCTATATTACTAAAAAATCTGCTCTAATTTTGAAATCCTATAAAATTGAAATATAGATTTTATGCATAAAGAAACCCAAATTTTGGATGTGATACAAATCTGTGTATTAAATTGTAATCTAGAAATGGTTTTCAATTTGAATAAATTCTGTGTTAGATTTACTTTTAAGATATGAAATTAGTCTGATATTAAAGCATACTCCCATAATTTGGTTAGTTGTTCTTCCATAGACAGGATCAAACATCCTTTCTAAGGAAAGGCATATACTATCCTTGCAGCAATTCCCACATATACTGCTAATTCAGTATACTTTGAAGGAATGTATGTTTTATATGGTTATACTATATGATTTAGTAAAATATAATCAAAATATCTCAGGTTGAAATTTCAATTTTAAGATTTGTTTCATTCTGGTTTGAATTATTTTCCAAAACTTTTGAGTTTACAGTATTACTACCAGATGTGAAAGAATTATCAGATCTGCTTGTTATATTTCCATCAATTTATACCAGAGATAACTTTGGAGGACTTTATTTTTTTTCAGCTTGATGAATATGAAAAAAAATATAAAGTAAAATTACATGAAAGCAACAGCATTCATGTTTTTAGAAGACACTTGAACAAGATTTTAAATGAAGTTGGAAGACTTGGACTAGTGAGTACCTAAGAATCAGTTAAGAATTTTGAGCACTTTTATTGATATGTGTGTTCTCTCGTTGCTAAAGTACATGAGTTTGAGTAACTAACTGCCCACCTTTAAAAAAAACTGGTCTATCTAACAAATTAAATGGCATACATCAGTCAAGAAGCAAGCTACAAAGGTAGAGAGGAGTTGCTTGAAGAAGCCTTGGTTTGCTTGATTTACACATGTAGCAATTTGAGATAGAATTTGAGAAAGTCTTGGACTTGGGCCTTCTTAACTATGTATGAAAATCAGCATGATCAATTACTTAGGATGATGCAGAAAACCTTTTTGCGTGATGGATGCAGAAAACCTTTTTGCGTGATGGACACTTTTGGAATCCTCTGATCACGTTATGAGTAAACTCACAAAGTACTTGCCAAACAAAGGTACAAATATTTATAGGTTGATGCTGCAGTGGGCTTAGTGAATCATGAAAATACTTATAGTGAACTCAAGTTTGTAACCTCACTGAAGAGAATTATCCGAGTGGCTGAGCTGAATTTACTTCCCATGTTTATTATCTAAGTTGCCCACAATGCCTAGGTGGGGCCCAAAAGTAAACGTAAATGATTCCAAGGCTGGCACTTTGTTTGGCTTTATGGTAGTTTCTCATTTAATATTTTGCTTTAACAATACAATAATACTTTAAAAGTTTTAAATGCTTTCAGGGCACATTTGGCTGGTGTCTGCTACAACAACATCCAAACTATACTGTGATTGGGGATAGTAGTGTAGCATAATTAATGTTCAGGGTATTTTGTAGCCAAACACACATTTTCTTTAATCCTCATTCTGGAGGGTAGTTTTTGATGACTATGCTTGACCCTTTGAAAGGCCCCCAGTCAGGATTTAGCATATGACTGACCAGCTGTGATCGCTTAGCATGTATTTATTCTGCAAAAGAGTTTTGGCTGCTTTGATTATTTTGTGTGTGTTTTATTTTAGCCCAATGATAATACCAGGGAAGTGCATTATGATGCTGAGATCATCCTCACCAGACAATCAGTTAATGAAATTAACAAGTTCCTTAAGGAAGAAGGCTGGAAATCTGCATCTCTGGACGAAGCTGTTAATAGTATCCTGATTAATTGTAGACCTCATGATTATGAAGCATGGAAATGGAAGTTTGAGGACGCATTTGGGGTTGATCCATATAATGTCTTCATGGTAAGAGAAGCTTTCTGAAATACAATGTCTTATGAATGGTAAATCTCATAGCATGAGTAACAAAATGGTTACTTGTGTTCTTACACCTAATGCTAAATTAGTTTTAATGATAGGAGTGTGGTGGCTCACGTAGTTAGGACCCTGGGCTGATGTTCGAGACCCGGTTGCTGCCACAGGATGGGGTGAGCTCCCATCACTCACTCCAGTTCCTGCTGACCCAGCAGTTCAGAAGTGGCAAATGCAGGTAGATAGATGGGTCCCATTTTGGTGAGTAATTTAACAGGGACATGAAAAGAGCCCTCAAGTAGGTATCCCCTGGGCAATGGCAATGTCATCCTTTCAACCCGGAATCTTTTTAGTGCTCCTGATATGACTAGTAGTAGTAGTTTTAATGATGAACAAGCTACAAGGGAAATGCACATCATACTAAACAGAAATCAACAAAACACACAAATAATATGAGAACAACTTAATTTTATGTGGTTTTTCTCAGTAGTGATGAAGCACCTCAATTTTTTTATTCATTTGTTCAAAAATGAGCAAAAAGGAAGAACAATATGAGCTAGATAATTTTCTCGTCATAAGTAGTTTCCCACTGGGAGTTCAATAGAATTCGTGATTATTACACTTGAGAGTGAAAAAACAAAGTGAGATGAAGCATCTCCCAGTTCACAATGCATTAACACAAGTTATAAAAGATGATAATAAATCATACTTATTTAAATTCAATTTATTCAGCATATTTTTTTAAAAATATATATATTTTTATTGTTTACATATGAATATATTGAATACAGTGTAATTGTCCTGGCATTCCACTTGCCATGAAACAAAGGTAAAAACAAAATAACATATATACTATTTTAAACAGTGCTAGTGTTGTACAGTTATTTCTGACCATCATATTCTAGAATGTCAACTTATCTATCATTCTAATACCTACATTTTAATACACATAGTATCTCTTTCCATGTCCACCTAATCTGATTCTTTCGCATTCCAACTTCTACCTCGTGTTTCTAACCATTGATAGAATCTATTCCATGTTGCATGGTATTCTGTATCTCCTATATCTTTTGTT
>QLTV01003994.1:3200181-3213101 GCA_003457575.1 Thermophis baileyi | reverse complement strand
TGCACCTCTGTGTGTGTGTGTGTGTGTGTGTGTGTGTGTGTGTGTGAGAGAGAGAGAGAGAGAGAGAGAGAGAGAGAGGGAGGGAGGGAGGGAGGGGGAGACAAGTATACAGTTTGGGAAAGAGGCACAGACAGTAGTGGTAAATTAAATAGTGGGTGGGCCATGCATGGAATAAAATAATTGTGGGATTGTTACTTAAGACCTGCCATCAGATGATTTTGCTCCAGTCCAGATGAAAATCAGAATAAACACACAGGGAAGATTTCACTAGAAAGGGCTTTCTTTTGCTCCAGGAGAAAATCAGAATAAAGAACTGGAAAAGCCTTCACAGGAAGAGCTTGCAACTTGCAACATTTTAAGAAGGTGATAATTGCTCTTGGCTGAACGCCCAGACATCTCATTAAAGCTAGTATTCCTTTCCCTTCTTGGTGGGGGGGGGGAGGAAAAAAGCATCAAAAAGTGTCAGTTTATTATTCTATCTCATTTGCTGTTTCTTAGCTCAGCTGAGGCTCTGCTCTGCCGCGTGAATTAGCTGAGCTAACAAACAACAGAATATAGGAGATGTGAGAGGAGGGGGAGGGCAGGTGGGCGGGGCCAATCAAAATTTTCCTTACCGGTTCTCCGAACCAATCAAAATTTTCCCTACCCAGATGCCAGAACCGGTAGCATTTCACCCCTGCTCCCTATCCTCAAAGTAGTAATTAAAGGCATGATAATTTTCACTTTTGTTTTTAGTAAACTGAAGCCACTTCAAATCCTAATAGATTATGAAGCTGCTTTGTTTCAACAAAACTTAAACGGTTATGGCATTGGCAGAATTGTAATTCCCCAATGTGTTTTCTTTATAAATGTTTTAATAAAAAGCTGCTGTTCCAAAATACATTAGTTTAGCAGCACAGATATGATAATTTTGCTCTGCAAAGTAAGCTCGCTAGGCGACATTTGCCCAGTCAGTGTCAACCCAACCAATCTCATAGGTCCTGATTTGAGAATTGGAGGCGAGAGTATTTGTCGAGCCCTGGCCCGGGGCTCGCCATACCTTGGGGGGGATGCAGCGGGAGTAACGAGCGGTGCTGCGGCTTGTCGTGAGAGGCCCGACATCCAATGGCACCAAACAGCCAAGGTGTTCCCCGCCGAACCCGCACCGCCCAGCTGATCCTGGAAGCCGTCCACAACGGCCACG
Source organism: Thermophis baileyi (assembly GCA_003457575.1). Taxonomy (NCBI): domain Eukaryota; kingdom Metazoa; phylum Chordata; class Lepidosauria; order Squamata; family Dipsadidae; genus Thermophis; species Thermophis baileyi. Next base: position 3,211,918 of record QLTV01003994.1, on the reverse strand, counting down.
CAACGCCAGGCGGGCCGCGCCGGGCAGCAAAGAGAACCAGTTCTGGGTGGCGAGGAGAACCAGCTGGATGTCGGCAGCTATCGCAGCGGCCCCAACATCGCCGGCCGCCGGATGGTGGCTACTGGTGGGCATGGCCAGCCGGATGGACGTAGGATGGGGCCCAGAGACTTGAAAAGGTGCTGGGAGGCGGACGCTCCCAGCGCTGACTTTACAAGGGATTGCCTACTCGCCACGTTGTGAGGCTCCAGCCTGTTTGTGATTAAAGCTGGGTTTTGCCGCGATTGCATTCGTGTCCTGACTCCCTTTGTTCCTGACAGGTTCGGCCTAGACCAGCTGAGAGAAAGTCAGCGCTCACTTTTCTTCTTTTTTCCTTCAGTTCATTGTTGGAGTTGTCTAGGTGGGTAGACGTCAGTCCAGGTGATGGCGGAAGGAATGGTGCCAGAGGTGCTTGAGGCGGAGTCCGCGTTGGAGGAGGAGGAGCCAAGACTGGAGGTTCCGGAGGACACTGCCCAGCCAGCTGTGAGACCAAAAGAGCATGAGGCGCGTACTGGGGTACAGCTGGTGGACGGCCAAGCGGCCCCAGGGGTTGGACAGGGTCCGGGGCCGTCAGGGGAGTGGTGGCATAGTTCCACTGTGACTGGGGCTTCTGGCCCACAAATACCAACTCCCTCGCCTTGGGGCTCCGTTGTCTGAATGGCGGGAGAGACGCTTGACGGGGGACGAGGATGGGGGGTGGAGTTATTCCACTGCCCCTGGGAGCTGCACCATGGACATGCTGCGGGAGCGGTTCGGGGAGGCCAGTTTCAGAGAGACTTCGTCCTGGCAACCGTGGGAGACGGGAGCGGATCAAGTGGCAAGCGCAAAGGCCGGGACCCCAGGAGGAGTCCCGGTTCCATCTGGCCAGCCCGAAACTGTGTTTGGATGAGGCATCCAGCCATCCCTGTGAGGCGGCATGGCCGGGACCCTGGGAACGGGTCCTCGCTGGTTGACCTCATGCGATACCCGGAACGGTCCATGCAAGGTGCTTCCACAGCAGGGGATAGTGGTCCCCAGGGACAGAGGCACCACCCAGGAGCCCAACAGCCAGCCTGTCGTACTCCAGTCCCGGACCCTCGCTCAACAGCACAGGAGCCCATGTGGCCACCGGGACTTTGGCCCCAGCAGGTGGCATGGGGGCCCCCGTCACTGCAGGCCTCTTTCGATGGGAACCCCGACCGCGTGGCCTTGTTCCTTAGCCAGGCCATAAGCCACCTTGACCTCTACATCCGGTTCTACCCCTTGCAGTGGACAATGGTTGTGGCGGTGACTGCAGTGTTGGATGATGAGGCCGCTGAGTGGGTTGCAGATTTACACAGCATGCCAGGGAGTTGGCAAATGTGGGCCTCTTCCTGGAGGCACTGAGGGCCCGGTTCGAAGACGGGTCCCGGACACAACAGGTGGAGGGGGAGCTCTTGTCGTTAAAACAATGAGGCCAGCCGGTGAAGGAGTATGTCCGGGAGTTCCACAGGGTCGCTGGTAAGCTGCGGTCGTGGCCAGAGCGTCTGCTGGTCCATCAGTTCAGGGTGGGGCTGGACCATGATCTCCGTCAGGCCTGTGTTTATCGGGGTCTTCCGCACCGTCTGCAAGATTGGTTCTGGGCAGTCATTGAGCTGGATGCTGGGTTGCGGGAGTTCCGTTTGAGGGGGGATGTGGGCCCCCGGCCCCAGAGACCCATGGAGAGGCCAACACCGACAGACGGAGCACGGCCAAGCTTGAACCTCCCGGGACCCACGGAGCAGCTCAGTCGACCCTTGCTACGCTGTTTCCAGTGCAACCAATTGGACCACCGGGCAGCGGAGTGCACGGCGCCAGGGCCGCGGTCACCGAAACCACAGCAACAAGGCAGCAACCCCGGGAGGACCACCGAACACCCACGACAAACCCCTGAAGGATCCCGGGGAGCGACCCAGGCGGCACCAGTGAGCAACCAACAAGTGGGCCCGGAGGAAGTGGGATCGATGGCAACCAAGGGGGTCCCGCTGGCGTCCTATGACAGCGAGGATGAAGGGCCAGAGGACCCCATCCGTCCGTTCATCATCCCTGTCACCCTAAGAAACCCTCAGGCAGCTCAAGAGGGGAGGTATGGTGCCTTGATTGATTCCGGGTGTACCCGGTGTCTCATAAGCCAGGCTGTGGTTAGCGAGCTAGGGATACAAGTACTGAAGATGCCCAAACCCATTAGGTTCGAACAAGTGGACGGCTTGGTGCTTGGGGGGGCCCCGGCTACCCACATCACGGAGTCGGTGAGATTGGAAATGGGGGAGCATTGTGAAATGATTAGATTCGTTGTAGTAGCAACAATGATCGAGTCCTTAATATTGGGCTTGGCGTGGCTGGACAAGTGGGGACCCACAATATGGTGGGAAGGGGGGTTTAGAAAGCTGAGGATAGCAACAGGACCCAAACCGCCACTCCACGAGCAGGCGCAGGGGGGGGGGAAGGTAGTCAGCCCAGAGGGGAATACAGGAGAGGGGTCCACCTTCCCACAGATATACGCAGACCTGACAGATGTGTTTAGTGAGGAAGAATGTGAGGTCCAACCCCCACATCGCCCTACCAACTGCGCCATTGAACTGATCCCCAGAGCGAAACTCCCCAAGCCGAGGATGTACTCAATGATGCCGAAGGAGATGGGGGAATTACGGCAGTACATTGATAAGAACCTGGCGAGGGGTTTTTTCCGACCGGGTCGATCGCTTGTGGCGGCGCCAGTATTGTTCAGAGAAAAGGATGGGACTCTACGCTTATGTGTAGACTTCCGTTTGGACGGACCACAAAAACCTTGAGGCCCTTCAGACCCCACGGCGGTTGTCCCTGAAGCAGGTCCGGTGGGCGCAGTACTTCCAACAGTTTAACTTCACCCTGAAGTACATCCCAGCAGGAAAGAACTTCTTAGCTGATGCCCTGTCTCAGATGCCCCAGTATAATAGTCACCGGGAGGACGTAGTTCAGGCCATCATTCCAGGCCAAACGGTGGCTCGGGTGATGGCCCAGGAGATGACTTGACGGAAGAGCTGTGAACAGCATTGCTAAATGACTCCTGGCTGTTGGAGAACAAACCGCTGTTCACTCACAGGGACAGGTTGGCATGGAAGAGTGACAAACCGCTGTTCACTCACAGGGACGGATTGGCGTGGAAGAGTGACAAATTGTATATACCACCTACCCTAAGACCCACGCTGTTACAGCGGTGCCACGATGTCAAACAGGCCAGACATTTTGGGTTCCTTAAAACCCTACATCTGGCCAGATGGCAGTTCTGGTGGCCTCGCATGAAGTCAGAGATTGAGAGCTATGTGAAGAGCTGTCCGGTCTTTGCATCGATGAAATCGCGGCCTGGAAGACCGCTGGGCCTCTTGCAGACCATGGCTGATCCCGTCCGACCCTGGGAGGAGATTGCCATGGACTTCATAGTAGACCTGCCAGAGAGCAACGTGCACACTGTCATATGGACAGTCATAGACCTGTTCTCTAAACAGGCCCATTTTGTGCCTTGCGCTGGGATACCGTCGGCATGGCGGCTAGTGAAACTGTTTATTGGCCACATCTACTGACTCCACGGAGTGCCCCGGCACATCATCTCGGATAGGGGGGTGCAATTCACCTCCAAATTCTGGCGTGACTTCGTATACCTGATAGGTTCCTCCCAAGGCTTGAGCTCAGCGTTCCACCCCAGCACCAACGGGGCAGCGGAAAGAGCAAATGCCATGGTGGAACGCTATCTGAAGTGTTACGTCTCCTATCAACAGAAGGAATGGGCAAGCCTCCTCCCCTTTGCGGAGGTGGCTTACAATAACACAGTGCACAGTAGCACCGGGTTCACCCCCTTTTGGGTGGTGAACGGGTTGGAGTTTGTGCCCATTCCAGAATGGACCCAGGATCCCCAACACCCAGGAACCCCAAAAGAGTGGGCAGACAAAATACAGGACGTCTGGGGGGCTGTAAAAACGGCATTACAGAAAGCGGCCGAGGCCTATAAGGTTCAGGCCGACAAAAAAACGGGCAGCCCACAAACCCTTTAGGGTAGGGGATCAGGTATGTCTCTCTACTAAATACCTTAAGTTGAGAGTGCCATGCAAGAAACTGGGCCCAAAGTACTTAGGGCCTTTCCGTATCGTTTGAGTAATCAACCCCGTGACGGTGGAACTGAAGCTCCCCCCTTACTGGGGGGAGGGTTCATCCCGTGTTCCACTGCAGCCTGCTGAAACCTGTGGAAGTCACTAACCTTCGGCCCCTTCCCCAGCCACCCAGCCCAGTGGGAACAGATCACTATGAGATAGATGAGGTATTAGACTCACGGTTACACAGAGGTAAACTCCCAATACCTAGTATGGTGGAAAGGGTATCCCTCTACTGAGCCATCATGGGTAGCAGATCGAGACATACGGGATGCACGACTGCTGCGGTGATTCCACTGACGGTATCCCCACAAACCGGGAGGTGGAGATGCCTGTCGTAGTGCCATATCTAACACCTCTGTCTCCTGTCTTCCAGGTGGACCCCTGGTAAGGGGGAGCCGCCTGTCAAGCCCCGGCCCGGGGCTTGACATACCTGGGGGGGATGCAGCGGGAGCAATGAGTGGTGCTGTGGCTCGTCGGCGGAGGCCCAACATCCGACGGCGCCAAATGGCCGAGGCGTTCCTCGCCGAACCCGCACCACCCAGCTGATCCTTGCAGCCGTCCACAACGGCCACGCAACACCTGGCGGGCTGTGCCAAGCGGCAAGGAGAACCAGTTCCGGGCGGCGAGGAGAAGCAGCTGGATGTTGGCAGCTATCGTGGCGGCCGGATATGCACGGCCCCAACATCGCCGGCCGCCGGATGGTGGCTACTGGTGGGCATGGCCAGCCAGATGGACGTAGGATGGGGCCCGGAGACTTAAAAAGGCGCTGGGAGGCAGACGCTCCCAGCGCTGACTTTACAAGGGATTGCCTACTTGCCGCGTTCTGAGGCTCCGGCCTGTTTGTGATTAAAGCTGGGTTTTGCCGCGATTGCACTCATGTCCTGGCTCCCTTTGTTCCTGATGTGAAGTTTCCGAAAGACGCTCTAATTAATTCAGGAGCCATGAGACAAAGTCCAAAAGAAATACAAAGATTTATTAAAAGCGACATCTCGGCAATACTCCGTTGCAGCCAGAACTAAGTTCACTCCGGCTGCACGTCGTCAATGACCCTGTTTCCCCCCTTCTCATTGGCCATGTCATAAATCACATTCTCCAATTAATCACGTTGGCGGGATGTGACCCCCACACCCCTCCTTCTGACTCTGGTAGCCTAGGACACAATCAGTAAAAGAAACATTTATGGAATGCATTTACAGTTAGGGCGGTTAGCCCTCCTCCAGCTTTCTCCCCCTTCTCTTCATGGCAACTTGAAATCTTTGCAAGTTGACACCTGACAGGTCCGGCCTAGACCGGCTAAGAGTATTATCTACTCCACCCTGAATTCCTGAAAGAAAGACATGGGATATAAGCCTAATCAAAAAATAAATGAAATTCTTAGTAACTAGTAACCTAGCAAAATGGGATTCTGATGTTGAGCCCAAGGACATCCACTGTGACGGTGGGTTGAGCATCTCATCTGCTGCTACCATGAATTGCTGTTGGGGGAAAGGATACAGAATATATAAGATAGAATTTTCTTTAACAATTTTTTTCTTACGTTTCATCACATTTATCTTATTTTCACACCAGTTAGTCTTAAAAGGTTAGCAGCTTTGGGGCCCTCCTTCTTTATTCCTTGTAAATGCCATTTCTGAAGAGAGCTATTCTCCTAGGAGGGAGTGAAGAAAGACCTAGTTTGCATGGTCTTGTTGGTAGGTGGAAAAGAACAGACCTACCCATTCCAACATTCGCTCCAAGCATTGCAGACATAGAACCTCTAAGGACTACAACTTCCATGTTCTCTTATTAGTCTCAACAGTGATGAATCTACATTGGATCATTTTCCGTCTAAGGCACATTTTAAATGAAAGACTAAAAAAAATAGATTCAGTGATTTTATTCAAGAATTGTTGAATCCTTTAGGTTTTTTTTATAGATGGCCTTCGCTCAGCACCAGTCGGAAGTGGCCAAAATGGGAAATGTTGATACAGTCTGTGTGGACAATATTCAATGGACGGACAGCTTTTGGGGTAAGTAGCTTGTCATCTCTGTTCTGCCATTATAACCTTTTTGTGCCCAACTTCTTTTTGAAAATACACGTTTTTATCACTATGCTGCTTTTTCTTTCACAGAATTTCAAAGCAAGTATATGAAAAGATAAAATCAGAACAGTAATGACACAAATAAAAAATAAAACAAAATGAACAAAAAGCCGTAGTTGAAAGAATCACCAATTTTAAAAAAGTGATTTGAAAAGAAAGCCTTGGATGCTGAAATGTCTAATAGCTTTGGGGTGAGCAGGGAATAGTTTTGGGCAGATAATCTTCTGAGATACTTTTCAACACCCTGATAGAAAATTTAGGTAACTGGTTGTACAGATTTGAAATGAATTTATAGACCTCTAAGCAGGTCTGAATAATACTTTGATCTCTTCAAACCCTGAAGCCTTTTATTTCCAGTTATGCCTCAGTTGCCAGAGGAAAGGAACCCCTTCTTCCAAGGGTCTTTTTTAACCCTCTTCTATTAGCTTGAGAACTGTGAGCTCTGCGAGATAGTACAGATAAGAAGCACAAAACATAGGACTTCCGGTGGTGACGTCACTGTGCCGTGGAGCGAAGGGATGGGGCTCTGTTCCTGAAGCTCGGATTTTTTTGCCGGTGAGCCTGGAAAAGGTGCGCTCGGTCCCGGAAGGATCAACTGAAAAAAAGGGGAAATTCCGGGGACCTCAGGGTAATATGCAATTGCCTCGAAGGGACAGGGAAAACCCCTTAACTCCGGCGAGAAAGAAACCGGCCATTTCAGTCAGCTTAAAACAGTGACAACCACACAGAAGGAAGGAGAAGAGTGTAAAAATAAGCTGCATCGGTGAGGAAAAAAGAGCCCCAAAAGGAGGTAGAGCTGGAGTTAAGTGTCGAGGAGTGGTAATATCGAGGCTCCAAGTTGGTAAAGAGCGGCGATTGGGCGTGTGGGAGCAGCTGACGGAAGCTACAGAAGAGTGACAGTGACAGTGCGGGGAAAAAAAGGGCTGAGAAGAAGAGGTGAAAACTCTGAGTGGATTGTATCTGGATTGATGAGCGGTGAATATGTTTTTGATTTAATTTTGTGACTTTTGGATTGATTTGGTGAAAAAGATCTTTAAATGTGGAGATATTTAAAACATTTAAAAACTTGGGGATTAAAGGAAAAGAAGATTGGACATATTGAATGGTGGCGACCATAGTTGATTGAACGGGAGAAGGAATTCAAAAGGATTGAGAGGTTGGAGAACTCATAGTGGAATATTGAGATAGAACTTTAATAGAACGGAATTGTGCACTATAAAAAACGAATAAATTTGGAAAACAATGATTGGAGAAGGGGAAAAAGAACGCTACCGCTGGAGTCGAAGGAGAAGGCGAATTATCAAGTGGAAGACTGAGATGATGTAAGACTGCAGTGTGGTGGAGTCAGCTTGTTGAAGTATCAAAGTGATAAGATCAAATAGAAGAAAAAAAATGTTCAATATTGTTCAATTTTGTTGATAGATAATCATCGAAGAAATCCTCTAATTAATTAATTTATATAGGAAACTGATTTTTGTATTTAATAGGTATATAGTCTGTGTATCGATAATAAGATCTATTCTCGCTCTATTTTGCTTTATCCTTAGATATAAATTAATTGAAAGTGAAAGAGTATTGGTTATTTAATATACTATATAGTTATCAAGTTAAAAGTGCTATATTGATATTTATAAGTGTATAAGATTATATATATTTTATCAATATTGATTTATATACAAAACTTTAAATAATTTTAAGTTCGTTTGTTAGAGTAAGTTGGTAATAGATGAGGATATAAAATTAACCTTAACAGTAAAAATAGTAGTAATATCCTATAGTGAAGAAATAAGGGGAGGGGAAAAAATTTCTTTTTTTTTTTATCGTATGTTATTGTGGAAAAATATCTGTCAAACAATTAAAATGACCAGCACAACCACTATAACTAAGTTAGGGGAAAAAACAGTCCCAAATCCTACGGCAACAATGTCATCTCCCTCACAACAAAGATCAATTGAAAGCATGTTAGGGAAAGCAAAATCAGATTCGACATTGAGCCTAGAGTTTGCAAGATACGCTTTTGATGATTCAGGAAACAATGGTTAGAACACAACAAGCAATAGAAAATAATCATGAAGAAACAAGAAAACATCATGAGGAGATTAAGATGGAAATGGGAGAAGTGAAAGGAAATATTAAGAGCATGGACGAAAAGATTGAAAGTATTCAACAGACGATTATAGAAAATGAACAAAGGATTAAGACGGTGGAAGTGAAAATGGACCAGGTAGACCAGAAGGTAGATAAGATGGAGCAAAAAAAATAAACTGATTAATAGAGAACTCGAAGAATCAATAGCCTATCTTGAAATGGAAAAAGCTTCATATTATCTAAGGTTCCAAAATATAATGGAGGAGAAAGGAGAGAACTTGGGTGAGAAAATGGCAGAAATATTAGCAGAATTATTACAAATAGACAAACAAGAGGTGAGAAGAGACATGGATGAGGTGTATAGAGTACACACAAATTATGTAAGAAGACATAGATTAGCACGAGAAGTGCACATTAAATTTACTGAAAGAATGATAAGGGACGAAATATACCAAAAAAAAAGAGAGGAATCGATATTATATAAAGGAAAAGAAATTATAATATTAAACAGATACCACGGAGAGTGAGGAATAACAGAAAACAATATCAATTTCTAACAAATTATTTAGTGAAACAAAACAATGTTTAGATGGTTGATGCCGGAAGGGGTATTAATAACTTGCCAAGATAAAAAATTTAAGGTAGACACGTTGGAGAAAGCTCAAGAATTCTACAACCACTATTGTGAAATAGAAGAGGAACAAGAGAGTAGAGAAAGTAGAGAAGAGGTGGAAAGTAGGAGTCAGGAAGAAGAAGATCAGATAGAAGAAAGAGAGAGAGAAGAAAAAAGGAGACAGGAAAAGAAACAAGACGAACGAGAAGGAGCGAAAGGAAGAGTATTAAGAGAAACAAGAAACACAAAAAAACAATATAGGTAACAATGGAAGAGGAAATCAAAATAACCTCAATAAACATAAACGGATTAAATACACCAAAGAAGAGAACACAAACATTTGCAAAATTAAGGAAATTAAATTCAAACGTGATATGCTTACAAGAAGTTCACATCAAAAAAGGAGATTGTAAATTACTTGAAAACTCAAAATTGGGGAAACTTTATACAACATTAGCAAATAAAAAAAAGAGGAATAGTGCCGTATGTTAAAGAGACAATAAAATCTGGTTTAATATATAAAGATGAAGAGATTGCGGAAGAGACAGCAACTTTGGGAGCTCGCATGTTAACAATTAACAGTTTAACCCTTTCCTCACAGAAAACTCTGATGGGAAAGATTTGAAAGGAGGCTAGATGTGGCTTCATCTTAAATAGCATCAGCGGTATGGTGGGATGCTTGAAAGTCAGAAGTATCCGCTTCCAATTTGGGTCCTCAGGAAGCCATTCCGCAACACGGAGATCAATCTTCCCCCAGTAACAGTGAAGAAGCTGGCTTAGGGACTTCAGTATAGCACTCTTGGTATTCCAGCGTCCGTAATTAAATGTTCATATGGAGTCTAAGAGCAATCTGTTGTGTTTGTAGTGAGCGATGTGATTGATGTAATTGTAGGGGAGATGCTTTACTGTCTTCCAATGAAACGTCTCTATTAATACCTCCTCCTCTTGTTGCCTTGTCTGGAGAAAGGCTGTTTTTCTGAGTGGGTTGCCACTTTTTAGCAGGCTCTTTAACTGTTTCCCCGGGTCTTTGCTCTTTTTCCTCTTCCTTATCCTGAGTATGGAAATTACCCAAGTCTGCTGTAAGGACTTTAGTGGGGGTGCCTGAAGCCCGATGTTGTGCTTGGAGAAAAACAGCTATATCTTTTCTCAGTGTCTCTACGTCATGTTGGATGGTTATTAGTTGTTCAAATATTGAGACAACCATTTGCGCTGTGAGAAGGCATTGCTTTGCCATAAACTCTGTTATATTCTCCCACGGTAAGCTCTCCACACTCTGAATTAGTTTGTTGTTAACCTTTTTAGTCTTTATTTCAGTCTCCATACTGGCTGTAGCTGGACTCGTTGTTTGTGAAAACAGCTGGCTGTCATTTTGCTCCCCTCCCCCCAGATCGGGAAAGTCTAGTATCTGCTGTTTTGACAGATCTCTTTGCAGGTCCCATTCTAACCTCTCAAGATTGTTGGAAATGGAGGGGGGGTTAGTTTTACTTACAAATCTCTTGCCAGCAAAGTGCTCCTCAATTCTTGGTTGTTTTGCAGTCTTCACTGGTGGGAGAGAACCCGGGCTGGTGCCATGGCGCTTCTTTCTTTTCCCCATGCCTAATTAGTCCCCAGCAACAAAAACTTTGTCTATGTTGTGGTCTACGCTGTTATCGTCTCAGAAAAATATTATTTAAATAAAAAGGATCCAATGGGGGTACTAAAAATTGATAAAATAAAATAAAACCAAGAGGAGCTGCTGCAAACACGCTCCGGCGGCAGCAGCCCTCTCCACCCCACCATAAAGATGAAGAAGGTAGAATTTTAATGATCAAATTGGAAATAGGATAAAAATTGATATTATTAACAATAATATATGCACCCAATAACAATCAATTTGAATTTTATAAGAAAATACATAAAAAATTAATAGAATTTGGATATGAAAATATATGCATAATTGGGATTATAACGCAATAGTAGATTGTACATTAGATTATAAAAGCAAGAAACAAAACAAGAAGAAAAAAATATATTACCAAAATCATTTTGGGAAATGACAGTAAGGATTGACATGGTTTGGGTGACCCCGGGATTGCGCAATGATATACAAGAGGTTGAAATAGAACCTAATATGTGGGCAGATCATAACCCAGTAAAAATAACATGGAAAGGACAGAAAAGGAAAATTAGATGGACGATGAATCAAAACTTAGTGAAAGATAAGGAATATAGAGCAATGTTGGAAAAGGAGTTAGGATTATTTTTCAAAGTAAATACAAAAGAAGATACCGTGTTTCCCCGAAAATAAGACAGGGGCTTATATTTTTTTGACCCCCCAAATATGGCCTCGGCCTTATTATCGGGGGGGGCTTATTATTTTGGGGGTGCAGTAGGCGGCGAGCGTGGGTCTGCATGTCCCATCGCCGCTGCCTCGCCTCCCCTCCCTGCCGCCACCGCCTCGTGGAGCAGGACTCAGTAAGGCTTGTTGTGCCGTTGCATGCACGAACTGCAGGACTGCCGCAAACTTCATCATACTGGCACAGCTGGGGTCCTGCTGCCGTTGGTGCATGCAACGGCACAACAGGCCTTGCAGAGTCCTGCTCCACGAGGCAGCGGCGGTGGCGGGACGAGTCTCACAGAGACTCATTTCTGGCAGGTGGAACATGTTGGGCCGCGAGATGCACGTCCTACCTGGGACTTGTAGCTCCGTCGCGTTCCTTGGCGTTGTGTCCACTGACGCTCCCCCGCCTCCGGCACTCGAGGGAAGCGGGAGGGAGAAGAAACTCCCGCGGGCTGCCTGAGGAGGGGAGCCAGGA
>QLTV01003994.1:3122447-3197809 GCA_003457575.1 Thermophis baileyi | reverse complement strand
GAAGCGCTCAAGCGCTCCTGCCTGCGATGGGGCGGCGAGGCAGGCATCGAGGCTCCCCTTCTCTTCCTCGGAGGCAGGAGCGCGTTTGAAAACGCTGGCAGAGGCAGAGCCCAGAGGAGCCGAGCAGTCTATGCGTGCCNCTCTGCCTCTGCCAGCGTTGTGACGCGCTCCTGCCTGAGATGGGGCGGCGAGGCAGCCATCAAGGCTCCCCTTTTCTTCCTCGGAGGCAGGAGCGCGTTTGAAAACGCTGGCAGAGGCAGAGCCCAGAGGAGCCGAGCAGTCTCGTGGGGTATGCGTGCCCTCGACTCTCACTTGCTCTCGCTCTCCCGGCCAAAAAAGTGCCCGCAGCAAAAAGAGCGCCTCCCGGCATGCCCCCCCCTTTCCCCCCGGAAAGTAATGGGGGGGCTTATTTTCGGGGGGTGGCTTATTTCAACGCATGTCCCGAAAAGCCCTGTTGGGCTTATTATCGGGACATGTCTTATTTTCGGGGAAACACGGTACATCACTGCAAAATCTCTGGGACACCACAAAAGCTTATATTCACGGATTAACGATAGCTTACACTGCAAGAAAAAACAAAAAAAGAAGGTTACAACAAGATACCTTACAGGAAGAATGGAAAAAAATGGAATTGGAAATGCAAAAGGATCCCCAAAATAAAACTGCAAGAGAAGAAAGAGATATTATAAAGCACAAAATTAATCTAATCACCCAGGAAGATTTGGCACAAAAAATTAAGATGTCCAAAAAAAATTATTTTGAATACGCAAATAAGCCTAGTCGTTGGTTGGCATATAAACTGAAAAAACAAAAAGAGAAAAAAATGATATATCAATTACAGGATGGGAAAGGAATAATACAACATAACAGAGAAGAAAAGAAAAAGATAATAGTAAATTTCTTCACAAATTTATACGCCCGAGAGGATGTTACAGAAGATAAAATTAAAGCATATTTAGAAACAACAAATATAAAACAAATTACAGAAGAGCAAAGAGAGATGCTGAACAGGACAATTACAATAACAGAATTTGATATGGCATTGAAAAAACAGAAAAACAACAAAACACCAGGTCCGGACAGGATACCCATGGAATTATATAAAAATACACAATCACTAGAAGGGATAATGATAGAATTATTTAACAAGGCACTCGAAAAAGCTAGAGTTAAAAATTTTTTAAATGAGAGTATACATCAAGATCAAAATGGTTTCTTGCCGAAACGACAAATTAAAAATAATATGAGAACAATAATAAATACTTTAGAGTATTATGAGGAACACCCTGAAAAACAAGTGGCACTGGTTTTCCCTGACGCCCAGAAAGCTTTTGATAATGTAAATTGGAAATTTATGATTCGGCAAGAGGAAATTCGTAAAAATGATAGAAGCAATTTACTCAAATCAAAAGGCAAAGGTTATGAATGGGGATAGTACGGAAAAATTTGATATAGAAAAAGGTGTAAGATCGGGATTTCCACTGTCTCCTCTTTTATTCATTTTAACATTGGAAACCCTTTTAATAAGAATTAGAGAAGATCAGGAAATTAAAGGATTAAAAATTAGAAAAGAAGAATATAAAATTCAGGCATTTGCCGATGATTTGGTATTTATAATAGAACCACTAGAATCTAGACCTAAATTAATTTTAAAAATAGAAGAATTTGGCGAAATGGCGGGACTTAAAATCAATAAAAATAAAACAAAGATAATAACAAAAAATGCCACCAAAAAACAGAATAAACAATTAGAAGAGAAAACAGATATGCAAGTGGTCAAAAAAAGTAAAGTACTTAGGAATTTGGCTTACGGCAAAGTGCTCGTCAATAAAGGAAGACAATCATAATAAAGTATTACTGCAAATTAAAAAAGATTTAGAAAATTGGAAAAATCTCCAACTGTCATTGATCGGGAGGATAGCTTCGATCAAAATGACTGTCTTACCAAGGTTATTATTTTTGTTTCAAGTGACACCGATAAAGCCAGGGAAATCTTTTTTTGATGACCTAAATAAAATAATTTCAAAATATATTTGGCAAGGGAAAAAGCCCAGGATAAAATGGAAATTATTGCACGATATCAAAGAAAGAGGAGGATTTGCGCTGCCAGATTGGCAATTATATTATCAGGCAACCGCATTAGTATGGATTAAAGATTGGATGGAACTAAACAATAAGAGAATTTTGATATTAGAGGGGCATGACCTCCAAGCAGGATGGCACGCCTTTATGTGGGACGAGAAATACAAATCCCATGCGTATTTTAAAAGACATATGATTAGGAGTTCTTTACTGCAAATCTGGCAAAACATTAAAAAATATCACTATACAAAGATTCCAAATTGGTTATCCATAATAGAAGCTATAAAACAGCCAAATTTGAAGATATTTGATAAAATAATAAGATATAAATATTTAATAAATGAGCAAGGAAATTTAAAAAGTAAAGAAGAATTAGTAGAGCATGGGATAAATATGGATTGGTGGACATATACACAAGTGCAAGCCAAATATAAGAGTGATACCAAAATATATGAATTTCAAAAGGAACCACACAACCTTGATAAGATATTATTTGGTACTGATGAAAAATTGATTAGTAAAATTTATAAATTTTTATTAAGATATAAAATGGAAGAGGAGGTGGTCAAGGACACAATGATATGGTGGGCAAAAAGTTTTGGACATACTATTGATTTGGAGAATTGGGAAAAAATTTGGGAAATCAATTTGAAACTGACAATGTCTGCAGTGTACAAGGAAAACCAGTATAAGATGTTTTACAAGTGGCATTTACCCCCTGCAAGACTTGCCAAGATGTTCCCAAATATATCCCCAGCATGTTGGAAGTGCAAGAAAGGATATGGAACATTATCACTTATGGTGGACTTGCACAAGCGCAAAAAAATATTGGAACAAAATTAGATTATGGTTAGAAGAGATAACGGGAGAGGACATAGCTTGGAAACCTGAATTATTTTTATTGGGCATATTGGGAAAAAATTACAAGAAGGAAATACAATATTTAATTATACATATCATAACGGCGGCAAGAATAATTTATGCACAATATTGGAAAAATGAGGGTATACCAAAAGATGAAGAAATAATAAGAAAAATTCTGGAATGTGCTGAGATGGATAAATTGACAAAGGAAATAAGGGAAAAGGAAGAGACGGAATACTATTTAATATGGAATAAATTATATGAATGGTTAGAGGAGAGAAAGAAGTAAAAGAATGTATAGATAGGGTGAGAAAGGAGAATGTTGATATTTGGGTGATTATAATTACTTAACGTAAAGTATCATAGAAAGTATAAGAAATATAGAACATGATAAATAATTATATTAATAACAAGGGAAGTAAATTGTAAAATACAATATGTAAATATATTCAAAAGGGAAAATGTAAAATGTGGATATACACCGATGCAAACCTATTGTAAATAGGGGAAAATTGATCCCCCACTGTTTTGTTTGTTTTATATGTGTTTTTGTTGGTGTTGTCATGTCTATTAATTAAAAAAAGAAGAAGCACAAAACATGAGTTTGTGGCGGAGGTATTGGCTCTGGGAGTTGAAGTCCATCCATCTTAAAATTGCCAGGGTTGAGAAACAGTGCTGTAAAGTATTACTAAAGTAATTACAAATGTAATTTTATTTTAAAGAAGTTAATTTCTACTTATCTTTAAAATATAGTTTTAGTTTTGGTTTGACTGAATGATTTCTTGCCTTTTGACCACAGAGTTTTTTAGAACTTCATTTACATACCAAGCTGATCCTTGCCAAAAGTACTATGAAACCCTCCTGGTAAATCCGATTTTGTTCGTTCCTCCAACAAAGGTATTTTTTTTTTAGTTCTAGATGGTTTCCTTTTGTTAAGTAGTGAAGCTGTCAAAGCATTCTAAAGTTTGTTATTGTCTCTTGTTTTAGGCCCTGGCTGTTACATTTACCAATTTTATAACAGAACCACTGAAGCACGTAGGACAAGGAATTGGTGAATTTATTAGAGCTCTCATGAAAGAAATTCCAGTACTTCTACAGATTCCAGTGCTGATCATAATGGCAGGAGCAACTTTGGTAAGTATTTGCTTGAAGGGGATTCATCTGGAATCTTGGGCTGATGTCCCACAGTACAAGCTATAAGCTCCCAGAGACCATTCAAGTTTATTTGAATGCTAGGAAAAAACATCTTATTAGCAAGATCAGTTCAGTAGTGGAACAAATTACTAAATTGTGTTTAGTCCCCTTTGTTTGACATGTTCAGTTGGGTTTCCAGGCTCATTCCAAATCTATGATTAGCATGTCTCTTGTGTGTATGACCTACAATGGCCCCAATGAATTCAGTATGAGGAAAATACAGTAGATGTAATTTACACTGGAATTGGATACCTGACTTTGTTAAACCCCCCCCCCCCAAATGCTTTGGGTGAATTTCTCATAGTGCCACTTACTACTCAAGAGGTTGGAGGGACAAATCATGTACAAAGGGCAGTTTGAAAGCCATTGTTTTTTGAAGACAATCCACAATCATGTTCTAGGTAAATTATCCTGAACTGGGAATTTAGCAAGTCTTTGTTTGAGACCCAAGTGCTGCTGCATGGCGGGGCGAGCTCCCATCATTTGCTCCAGCTCTTTGACAGGGACACGAACCCCAAGGGCCGTCCCCCAGATGATGGTGATGTTACTGGCTAATCCTTTCAACCTGGAAGCACCTTAAATGGTGCCTCCAGCATGAATGGGATGGGATCCTGGACCAAAAACTGATGTATCAATTAAAATTAATACAGTGTACCATGATAAACATGATTTGGTTGTTGAATCTACAGGGCTTGTTCTAATATTGGTTTACAGTTCATAATCTAAAAGGTTCAGATAAATATAAAAAAAGATTAAGAACTCTTAATCTTTTTAAGAAAGAAATGCCATTTAAATACTCTGGGTAGTAAAGCTTGGAAGCAAATATTTGAGAAAATAATATTTAATAAGAAATGTTGAAATATATAGTGTCCCTGTTTGGGTACATGTGGATCACGTCCAACAGAGTCCTTCTGTCAGCAGAAATTTGGTTGCTGGATCAAATTCCCCTTGTTCTGCACCTTCAGTTCATCTCACCAATTTCTCTGGAATTAATCCAATTTCTTTGGAGGGTCCTCCAAAAAGACTTTGGTGGCATAGCTGGGGGAGGGTGCTGTAATAGAAAAGACAGGAAAGTCACTACTGGATAAGTAGAAATCATTGCACATAACAATGTAAAGAGTTTAGTAAACGTGAAGATTGGAATTGCAACATTTCATTTGGGAGCTTACACAATTCTTTTCTAGATTTTCTGCTATGGGGCAGGAAGATCTGTCACTGCTCTAAGAAGTTTACCATACCAGGAAAGGCCACAGCCTCCTGCTCTTCCCCCAAGAGATGGAAATCAACCACCACCAATGCTGCAGCTAAAGCAGAGTGGGGCAGATGGCAAGGCAGGCTACTTGACTGGAAACACAGAGTCCATCCCAGGAGGTCCTTATGACAGAGGAGATGCATCAAGAAGAGACAGACAAACCAGATCCGACTGTGACCGTAAAAACAACATAGAGGTTGTGCAAGCTGGCAGTACACTGGATGTACCAGCAGAAGAACATTCCAAGTTGGCAACCAAGGTAATCAGAAGGATGTCGGTTTTAATTCTAATTAAATTGGGTGTGTTTGTGCATTATATTTATCCACTAACCCAGGGGTCCCCAACCTCTGGGCCGCGGCCCACTACCGGGCCAATGCCTATTCATAACTGGGCTTCATGAGCAGTGGCTGGTGAGCATGCACATGCGTCAACTTGCGCAGTGTACATCAGTACGCCACTCACACAGCCAGGTTCCCCTCTCCCCCCCCCCCCACCCGGCCCCCGGCCCACCAAGCCACAAAGGTTGGGGACCGCTGCACTAACCTACTGAGCTTAGGGCCCACTGCACATCTCCAGACATTAAAAGACAAAATCCATAAAGCACAACATAGTTAAAAGGAAAATTCAAATGAGATAGTGTATGACTTATAATTTGTCGTCTGGCAGTAATATTAGCAGTTCAAGGTTTTATAAAACAGCCATGACAACAAATTAATTTCTGCAGTCCACCTTTTAAGTTATTTCTAGTTAAGCGCACCCACTCACCCCCGTTTATAACAAGATAATTTCAAATGTGAGTAAATCTTCTTTAAGGGAGTTGTTTGTGGCTCAGAAGTTTGGTTGAACCATTCTGGGGTGGGTGTTGCAGTTTGGTGGATCTGACACCTTGGTTGTTTGAGCTTTGGGCCAGGAAGTGGAGAAAGGAAAGCAATGAAAAGTGATGGGTGGGCATGGTGATTGGAGATGTCATGTTTGAATTAAAGGACAGTGGTGCCTGGCAGCTGTAGAGTATCTCACCACCTTTCCCCCATTTTCCCAGGACTACCTCTCTTCCTCGCTCTTAGCCACTACCATGTGCCTCCAGCACTAATTACTTTTTCCCTGCTTGTGTTTAGAATAGATTTTTGGTCCCAATATGGATCACCCAAAACTGGCTGTTCCATCTCTGGAATACTTTTAGCAATATAATTAATAAGAGGCATTAGCTAGCACTTTTGAAGTGTATATATGTATAAGTATCATTTCATGGTGCTGCAATGTATTTTAGTTGACTTCAGAAAAATATTATTGATTATATATTAGGAATGTAATCCAATACATGTATATTTAGATGACAGCCCCACTTACTTCAGTGGGATCCACTCCCAGATGAATTGTCTAGGAATACATCCTTACTTGGTTACTTACGTTGTGGATAAATATATCTTTGGGAAGAACAAAAGAATGCAAGCAAAGTGAATAATTTATAGTAAATCAATTTGGAATTTGTTTGGAGGAGAAAATATGCTTGTCTAAAATTAACTCCCTTTGAAAATTCGTAAGTAAAACAGTTTCTATACAGTTTATTGAAATATTTAAAAGAAGTGAATAATTGAGATTGAAATGTGTGTGTGTCCGCATGTGTCTTACTCACTAGAAATTTTGGACCTTATAATTTGTTAGACTGTATAATCATCTCTTTCAAGTGGCATATAACTGCTATTAGTTTATGTAATGTTGGTTGTTACTAAAGTAACTCACTGATACTAAAATCTCTTACAGAGTGAATTGAATCCTAAAGAAGAGAATCATGCTAATGATGTAATGGAGAAAAGCAACACAGATTCAGACCTGGATAAAACAAACGTTGTTGAACCTAGCCAAGTGCCAAAGCATTCAGAAAGTAATGGAAATGAAACAAAACATAGCAGCAGTGAAGACGGGATTGTGAAGCAAAATGCTCTGGAAGCCCCAGAATCTCAGGGGAAAGAGAACAGCTCATGTGGATTGGAAGAATCCAGAGAGAGGATTATAGAAACATTGAACCCATCTGTAAGTTTAAAATGGATTCACTCTTGTGTATCTTAAAGCCAATTTGGTCTCCCATAACAAAGAAATGATAATGAGTAAATGTAGAATTGTTCCTGGGTGCCTAGAGTCTATTCCTACAGGGATAGGAAGACATGTATGGAAAGGCCAATAGTTTTTATTTTTTTAGAGTAAGAGGATTACTTAGATTGTAAGTTGTATAATTTTAAATTTTTCATGAGAGTGAAAGCAGTGAATACTTCTTTCCAGGGTTGGGTTCTAATTTACCTCGCTGTTGGTTCGCTTCCTCCCGTGCCGCGTGGCCGTGCGTGTTTGGCCGTGCATGCGCAGTGCCGAAAAATAAAAAAAATTCCCCCCCCAAGTGTACATGTACAGTAATGAAAAATACGAATAAAATAAAATAAAATAAAAAGCCAAAAACAAGATGGCGACCGCATGCACAGTGCCGGAATTCGGCTTCCGCATGCGCAAATTATTTTTTCAAAATTAAAAAAAAATCGAAAAAAAAGATGGTGGCACCCACGGACTGGCACCGACCAAACCGGCTCCATGACGTCACCGTGACATCACCAGCGGGTCGCTACCGGTTTGGGCGAACCAGGAGGAACCCACCTCTGCTTCTTTCCCCAATTTACATAGCTGTTCTCCAGATGTCTTTAATGATTCACTAGGAGAAGAAACAAGTGGATCTGTTGACAAGTGCCATTTTTTTAAAAAAACATTGTGTGTTGTAGTAGTTTACTCATAAAGAAAAAATAAATTCAATTTATTAATTAACTAGTCTAGGTAGAAATGCCATAGCAGTATTTTAACAATACTTCATGGACTGATTTCAGGCTCCAGTTGTGGAATCGGGTGGTGTAATTCATTTAATAATAAATAACCATTCTCAGCTTCACTGCTTGATAATGAGAGTGGGTCTTTTTTCCAGTTTATACACTTCGGTGAGTTTCTACTCCAGATAGTTAGGAAATATTTTAACAGGTGGGAAAGTGGTATTGGGGATTTGGGGGAGGGGGTAAAGGCAAATTGGCAGAAATTAGTTTTCTCCCCATTTCAGCCACTGTCATCTCCCCACTGTAGTGCAGTCTTACATGATTTAAGCATTTGCTTTGAAAAGACAGTGGTGTTCTTCGTGTTCTCTGCACTTGGTTGTTACCAAACTAGGTATCATCAGTGCACAGATATTACCTAGTTTGGTAGTGAAACATCTGCAAGAAAACAACCAAGCTCAGTGAGCACCAAGGACGCTACAATTCAACCCTGAGCTACAAATATTCTCTTCTACCAGTACAGCACTTTTTTCTCTTGTGAAATTAATGATCTGACAATAGCAATTATTATGAAATTTATGGAAGTTGTAGACAAGATGCTGTTTTCATACCACATTATGAAGCGTGTGGGGAAGATTTCCAGGACTTCAGGTGTTCAATGACTTTCTGAATTTCTAGAAGAGTAGTTGGTAAGTTAAAAGTTGGGCACTTACTTAGCCCTTCAGTGAGATTCACTTCTAAGTAACTCTCCATAAAGATTTAGAGACTGACATTTTTAAATAAAAAAAATATGTTGTGTAACACCCAACTGTATCTGACAAGGACTTCACATGTTTGGAGTATTTAACTTTCTGTGTCATATTTTTCTGGTTCAGTTTCCACTCCATTGCTCTCCCACTGGGGGGGAAAATCACTTCTCTACAAAGGACTTAAGATACATCTTAAGCAGGAAAGAGAAATCGTTGAAGGAGAAAGATCAGATTGGTAGCTATACTAGCCTTCTTCTGTGATAAAAGATTTAAAAATAGAGGACTAAAGAAACTGTTCAAAAATTTAGTATAGCCTTTTCCCCTCCTTTGGACTGTTGAGGGCAACAAATTCATATTGTGGATTAATGAATGTTTGACTCCCCAGTGCAACAGAGGTTGTGGCTTGTGAAGATATTTGGCAGAAGGCTTTTAAATAATTGAAATCTTCTCCTTACAGGAACAGTATCAGAGGAACACTGCTTCCTGACAGACCTCTACCAGATAGAAGCCTTTTAAAAAACAAAAAAAAAATTTAATCAAAAAGAATTCATCATTCTGAAATGGGAAAATTATTCACTTTGTAACCCCAGTGCATCTTGATTAATCAGGATGTTTTTCTCCTGACAGCTCCAAGGCATTTTGAAAGGATCTTATAGAATTATGTATTAAATATATAGAACATGCAAGAATGTTGTACATATGGCTTGACAGTGAAATAAAAGATTTACTATATATGAAACTTTAGTGTAATTTGTACTGTGTTCATAAATAGGAATATTTCAATAGTTCATTTTAGTTACAATCCAAGACCAATTGTAAAAATGGGACCATAAATTAGCTTAATCAAACTTAAGTTAGGCTTTGGGAAATAGTTGGGACTTACTATTAATATTAATTTCATATTAAGAATCAAAAATGGTATGTGTTCTTGTGAGTGTCCTAGTCCGTAGAATAGAATTTAATGAATGCAAATACTCGAAATCTGGAGTACAGCATGGTGTTCTACAGTAATGAAGACCACAGGTTAGAAATACCAAGAGGTAAGGAGCACTTGGAGGCTATAAATGAAGTGTTCAATTAGACTTCCAGGCAGGGTAGATTTGATTTAAATCAAGTCGATTTAAATCACAATTCAAATCACGATTTAAATCACTAGTAAAAAGGCTTGATTTAAATCAACTCTATTTAAATCATAATTTTTAAAGAGCAACTCTCATCTCTATCCTGCAGCAGCTCCTTCTCTGACCCGCTGTTGACTCACCGACAGTCCCAATATTGCAGAATATACAGCCTCATGCTACATAAGCTCCATTTCATGCTGAATAAACTAAATTATTAATGTATCTTAAATAGAAAACTATCTTTAGATAGATTTTCACTCCAAAAGCATTTTATTACAATAAAAAAATTAAAAAAATCCAATTTAAATTAAAAAAACTTGATATATTTTTTTAAAATCATTTTTATCCACCCTGCTTCCAGGGAAGGTAAGGTGAACTAAAGTCTCTGTGTAAACAGCCGACAGCCACACAAAGATGAAAGAACTGATGAGTAGCCAGATTCCTTGGAACCTCTCCAGATAGAGAACAAGAAATTGCCCACATGTGTGCCACACAGCCACCCATGAGGTGACTGCAGGAAACCACTTTTTTGCAGGTTTCAACTTCAGAAGACAAAGGGATCAGTCATCTTTCTTGCAACTGCACTGGACCCTTTTAAAGAATAAGAAGTTCACATACCTCACTTCGTAAACCCTTTGAGAAATTACCTATTATCCATCTTAAAGTGGTAAGGACAGCCGAGATTATAGGAAGCTCGCTTTCCGTTATTCAGGATACTGCTTATAAGCGCTATGTGCTTAGAGCTCAAAGCATTAAGAGACCCCCACACACCCATTTTACGGTCTGTTTTTGTTGCTCCCCTCTGGGAGGAGGTTTCAAAGTATTTCTAACAGAACTATCAGATTCTGCAATAGCTTTGTTCCCTATGCCATCCGTCTGGTAAACTCGCAAGATTCGTTTTTCTCGCCATGTACATATATATATCTGAACTAGACTGTTGTTTCTCTGTGCCATATAATATATGTGGGTATATGCATAATTTTGTATTTATTTTGTCATGTTTATGTAATGTATATTGGAGGTGACCCTTTGAGAGCTGTATGCAACGAAATTTCATTTTAATGTATGCCGATTAGTATACATTCAAAGTGACAAAGTTATTCTAAGTCTTCTAGAGACCTTAAATGACAAGTTTGAAAAGTTATTGGGTGAGTTCATTTTCAAATCCGCACAAAAGAAAAATTACAAGCTTAAACAATTTGAAATAAACAGCAAAAAAGCGAAGAAAGATTTTAATCTAAGAAAGTTGTCCCAAAGGTGCTTTTTTTCCCTTTTTCTTTTCCAAAACCGGAACTGGACTTTGGTTTTTTCTTTGAAAATGTTTTGCTTCTCATACAAGAAGCTTCTTCAGTTCTGAGTGACTGGAGGGGAAGCTGATGAGAAGCGTAACATTTTCAAAGAAAAAAATCAAGGAAGTCCAGTTACCTTTTGAACAAAAGCGCCCTTGGGACAACCATGAATGACCTGGATGATTGAGAATATCAATACATATCTAAGAAACTTATAAACCATTTAAGGAGCCAGATAAATCTGAACTTTAAGATTTTGGAATTAATTATTAAAAAATAAGCAGTTTCTTATGGGAAACCAACTTATTCTGGCAATCCTGGCTATTGTAAGTCATAACAAAGATTTTTCAATTATGTTTTTTGAAACTGGATACTAGAGGGGACTAAAGATTCCAAGAAGAGGAAAAACCCCAAGCCTGTTTTTGATATCAATTAATACTGTGTCTTACAAAATGACGCAAAATGTTATACAGAAACATTAAAGGAGATCTTTGAAGAATGGAGTCAGAAATTACTAAATACAATAGCAACCCTGTCAGTATTGATATCTGCTTCTACGGATACACTATGTCCATGTTAATGAAAGAACAGATATGGAACTAATTTTATCTGATAAGATAAAGTATAAAATGTAGAGCTACAAATGACAGGCGAAAAGAAAGTTTTGGAAAAGGATGTTTTACTGGATATACAAAAGAAACCGGATGAAATTTAAAAATTAAAAAGAAAATACAAACAATAAATTGAGACAATGACCTGGAAAATGTTTCTTATTGGATCTACAAAAGAGAGTTATTAAAGCCTTGAATAAAACTGCACAATGGGATAAGAATTGAAATCAACTACTACAATACAGGTAGTGCTCAACCAACAACTGTAATAGAGCCTGCCCATTACAGTTGAAAGTCATGGCAACCATTAAGTAAAGCACCCACATGGTTGTCTCTTACAAATCCCCATACCTGCTCTTCCCAACATGGCCATTAAATGACCACGTGGATCATTAAATGGCATACAGGTTTCTCAGGCCCCAGGGGAGAACCTGGGAAGCCTAGCACAGGCCCTGCCCCAGGCGTCCTAAGACCTCTGCTCCAAGGCACCCCATGCTCTGCTGCATGCCCCTTGGGGTCCAGAGGTCTTGGGCCTGCCCCCCCCAACTGGGTCACACTTCTCCCCACCCACCCCCAATCACTCATATATTTCTATGGGATAAGTGAGCTGGGGCGCTGCAGCATCTCTACAGTCAATCATAAGGGGCACTGTAGCGGTCATGCCTTCAGAACCCGGCCATAAGTAGCTTTTGGGGAGGGCCCTCTTGTAACGTCAAATGGTCATTAAATGACCAATTATAAATTGAGGATTACCTGTATGTGATTGAATTAAGGACTATTAGAAATAAACTAATAGACAGTTTATTTTATCAAGTTTAAAATTGAGATTTTAAAGTTCTGGCAACATTTTATAGTCTGTTTGCTGACACCAGGATTGAAAAGTTAAAAGTTTTATGGATTTGCTTTTGAATAAGGGATGAAATTATGGGATGAAGAGATACCTGTAACCTTGCAGAGGGTAAAAAGTTATTAAATTTGCTTATACTTGTTCTGTTTAACACGAGAAGTCACTTCTTTATATATTTTTCTTTTTTTCCCTTTCTCTTCAAGTTTAGTTTATATAAGTTTTTATTACTGTAACCAAAATTCTTAATTTTTTTTTTAAAAAGCTCAGTGAGAGGTGATGATTGAAGCCCTTGGGTGCTTTGTTCATGGCCTAAACTGAATTGGCTTCTTTTCCTTGCATTGGCTTAATACTGTTTTATAGATAAAAAGATAAAAACACAACAGTATTAAAACATTTAAAAAAAAAAAAACCCACAATACTGTTCATTTTAAAACCTTCTGCAATATGTAAAAGTTAGAAAAAAAATGAATTTATTTCTACAGTTTACATATTTTAGCAGAAAAAGTTGTCCTAAATTTGTGACAAAAGTACCTTAAACACAGATTTCATTAATAAAGGAAAACAGCATATCTACATAAAGAGAAATGAACAGAAAAGCAGACAGTATGGAAATAAAACACTATACAACTGACTTTAGAACCAGTATTCAATGTCTGATTTTAAGCAGTGGTAGTAATGACTGTACCGTATTCTATGTACATATACTGAATATTTTCTATATATATATATATCTATTTCCCCTGAAGGCATTATATGTAAACTATCTGCTGCTGCTTTACATAATCATCCCTTGTTCTTTCACATGAGCTTAGGTCCGTTAGGTAGAACTTGGCCTCTTCAAATTAGATGGTGGAAAGACTCTCTGTTCATCCATTCTTTTCCCCTGCGATCTCAAAATAAGGCTGAAGAAATCTTCATCAGGAACAGTTGGTCCTTTTGGAATGTTTGGTGGTGGTTCACATCTCTGGTCATCTAATCGAGAGCCCTAAAAAAAGACCATATTAAAACCACTGTTTTATTCTACAGTTTCAGCTAGTCCATTTTTCCATGGGAACCCTACTGGCATCCATTTCAAACCTGAGTGTCTTCCAGAACCATTCTGAACAGTTATTCCAACAGACTAGATGACTTTTATTTTAAATTTTAATATTCACTTGATGAACAAACATACATGTAGAAGAAAATCCAGAAGTCCATATAGGAAAGCGAAGAGGCTGACATTGAAATGCTGCCTGACGGTCCTTACATACACCAAGTCACCTGCCCGCAAAGGGATCAAACCCTTCAACCTTAAGTTTCATAACTGGATAGTAACTTACGATCAAAAGACTGCAGTACTACACACTTACTGGGAAGATGGTCCATCAACTCAACAGTACCTATTTTTAAATATGAATGGGATGCTCCAAGATACATTAATATACAGTACTCCCCAAAGCACTGCAGCTAATAAGTTTCCTGCCAGACTGAGCATCCTGGAAAACAAATGGAGTGGTACTTGCTGCTTGAGGGGAGTGAAGCTACATCTGAAATAGTATCCAAATGAATTTTAACTAAAAAATATATCTATCTAACATAACTGGGTTGAATGGTAATCTGTTAAACTTTGGAATATGAATTATCCTCTATACCAGTGATGGCTAACCTTTTTTTCCTCGGGTGCCAAAAAAGCGCACATGCGCGCAACAGCATGTGCGTGCGTGCCAACCCCCTAATGCAATGCTGCCCCGCAGCCCCCCCCACGCATGCGCGGGTGACTTCCATGCTCCCCCCGCACCTCACGCATGCACGGGCACCCCCCCCCGCAGCCCGTTTTGGTGCTAGCAGGCCTCCCTGAAACCTCCTGGGACCAAAAACGGGCAGGGGGGGGTGCTGCACCCCCCCCACACCCCATTTTTAGTCTCAGGCTTCAGGGAGGCCTGCTAGCACCAAAACGAGGGGGGGGAATCCCCGATCTCCCCAATTTATTTCCCCAGCACGCGCTGGTTTCCTCCTGGATTTCTCCCTCCCATGCCTTCTCCGATCTAGCCCAATTTCTTTCCCCAGCACAGCACACGCTAGTTTCCTCCTGGATTCCTTCTTCCCGTGCCTTCTCCGATCTATCCCAATTTCTTTCCCCAGCGCACGCTAGTTTCCTCCTGAATTTCTCCCTCCCATGCCTTCTCCGATCTCCCCAATTTCTTTCTCCCGCGCAGCGCGTGGAAATGCCCCGCCCCCACGCATGCGCGGCAGAGACCCGAAGACCACCTGGCCAGCCGGAGGCGTGCGCATGCGCAGCGGAGCTGGCCTGGCAATGGCTGCCGTGCCTGCAGAGAGGGCTCTGCGTGCCACCTGTGGCACGCGTGCCATAGGTTCGCCATCACGGCTCTATATCAATATCAGATGCTCTTAAGTGCCTCTCCTTTATCAGCGTAAAATACATTAATAGAAAAGAAGAAAGTATCAAAGGCTGAGGAAACCCTAAATACTAGAGAAATACGAAGTAATTCTGAAAACAAGACTTTTGAAAGTTTTATGTTAAAACTACATAAATCTTTGCAAGTCACTGAGCACACAAGTGGTGATTTTGCATGCATCCATAATGAGCACTTCAATTTTAAACTTATTTGTGTGCAGAAAGAGAAGTCTGTTTTCTCTTGATAAATTTAGGTTTTTGTGCTAATGAGAGAGAAAAGAACAGGATTCCACAGGCAGATAACAAAATACACAATAATGACTATACTCAATCTGTCAAAACACTGAGCTATGTTTAATTTAGATTTAAAATTCACCTTTAAAAAAAACTACAAAAACCACACTGTTTTGTATAACTAACATGATTTTGAAGAATTGCTTTGGACCTTGCATGGCACATATATATAACTTATTAAAGCAGCCTGACTTTTTTCAGGTTTCTATATTGCTTACTATGGTGTGAATGAACAAAATTTTACCATTATTGTTTTTGCTCAAAGAGCTCCCCCCCCCCAAATTGGATATATATACTTTCTATGCAGAAATAGTTTTAAAATTTACAATAGAAACTCAAGTTCATAGTTCACTATGATGCACATTCATTTTGCTCCATTAAGTTTATGGTTGTGCAATGCTTTAAAGACAGGTGCATCAAAATGTGCAGCTCTTATCTGCAATTCATTACAATCATGCAACTGTTTTAATAAGTCAAAAACAAGGCTGCACTTGTATATCTAATGCAATTCTTCAACAGCACAGTCCTGTTACCTTTAACATGGCTATTCAAACTTCCTATTGTAAATCTGTTGGCATATTACCACTTAACACTTAAAGGCTTAACAGAAAGGTAATAGCTATCTAAGGTATCTCAGCAATTGTTTAATGCTTCAAAAGAGGCACAAATTTTTGACTTGCTTATTAATACATTACAAAACAGGAATATTATTTAGAGCCCCATTACAATTTAAGATAACATCTAGGCTAAGAAGTTGGTTTTAATAAAATGAGGAATTGGAAAATCCAATCTACTCTTCTATTTTTGATCCCCTGCCAAAGAGCTGAACTTAACATTATCAGATAAAATTGCTTAATTAGCATTAAAAAGATTTTAAATAAAATTATCATGTCCTTTTTAAATATTTCCAAATTTATTGAATGACTAGCTGATACCCGTGCTTCGCTACGAAACTATGTGATGGGGCTTGATAAATTGACAGTTAAAGCTTGAAAATTAATGAGTAGTTAAAAAAGGGACTGTATTATTTCATTAGAGATGGTAAGCTAAGTTTCTGTTACAGATGAAGACATTATTGAAAGTGTAACAACAATGAAATAGATGGGCTTAAGCCCTTTAATCCCAGCAGCAACTGTGGCTGTTTTGTCTATGTAGCCAGGCTAATAAGTTGCATAGCATAGACTTTCAATTCCTACATCAGAAAAATTGTTTCCTAATGGCATCTGTAAATCTTTTCCTCCGTTTTTTGCCTCTTTTCCCTTTAGCTGGTGTTACAGTAGAAGGAACAGATTCGTCTGAACTGAGGAGAAAAATAAGGGGGGGGGGATCTGTCTCTGCCTACCAGCATCCACTGGTATTCATCTGGCTAGCGTCCTGTTAGTGTGTGAGAGAGTTGAGGGGTGTTTGGAAACTCAAACAGTATTTGCTATGTGAGCAAGAAAGAGACAGGAAGGAGTCTGTGCGTGGTTTAGAACCACTGTTCTGTAGTAAAGCTGCTTGTTGCTGTGAAAGCAAAAGCGAAACTGAAACTCCTCTGCTTGTTTTGCATTTGGATCAGATTTCTTTTCAGATGGGGAGGGGGGAGTAGAACTCCTTAGCATCAGAGCTTGTTAATATTAATATAAGAAACACTCATGCTGCGATGGTCATTTTGGAAAATCCTTTCTTAGTGAGCACCTAGAAGCCAAGAGGAACATACGTGGCAAATTTCAAGTTTGTAGGCTTTACGGTTCTGGAGATTTCGTGATTAATGTGTGAGTGGTTTTCGCTTTTATATATATAGATTCAACTGACAAACGATACCACCAGGAGGCTCTATGAAACAACTACTTGCTTTAGAATGTTTTTTTAAGAATACATGCCACACAGAATATCCAATCAACCAAAAACTCACCTGGCATTTTATTAATATATCAAAGAAGTCATCATCTGGTTCGCTGTTCTTGCTGGCCATCAGGTGACCAAGGACTGACTGACTATTATGCTGATTAAGACGAAGTCCAGGTAAATTGCTGGCACTGGCTCGCTGATCATCTAAACGTCTACTCTGAGAACTAGCAAGCATATCTAAAAATTCATCTGTATGTGGAGAGAGCACTGAAGCAGAAAAGGCTGCAAAAAAAATTACAAAAAACATGTATACTGGTTAAAGCGATATCTACGGTAATTTCATTTAAAGAGGTGGCAATGTTGTATAGGCTTTATAATTAATTACATTTTTGCATAATTCTGGATGGTGTGGCAGAAGCCGTCACTGTCAGTCTGTTCCTGTCCTGGAAACAATATCGCTGATCATCCATTCGGTTGCTCTGAAATCGGCTCAACAAGTCAAAAAATCCTTCGTCTCCAGGGACTTCTAAGCTGCTTTTCTTAAAAATAATAAAGTGCAAAAGTAAATACAAATAATACCAGCCATTTATGAAACAGCAGGAGAATTTTAATTCAAACTACATAACTCAGATTAAGTATTATTATGGGAAAGAAGGGAAAAGATCCAGTGAAGAAACACTAAAAATATTGGGGCTATGAAGTAAGTTTGATATAATGCTATCTCAACATAAAAGAGCATTTCAATTTAGTATCTCACTTGTAGATACAACTTTATCATCAAATATTCAATTCACATGTACCAACAAAACTCACCTATTTTCCCTTCATTTCTAAATGTTTATTCATACATAAGTATTATTTAACTGAACTTGTAGCCTTACAATTAGTCTGAGATAATCTAAACATTAATTATATGCTCTGAATCAGTTACAATTGGAATGGCATGTAAGGCTAGTAAATAAATAAATAAGTATACATGAGTTTTCATTTTTAAAAATTAGGAAAAGCAATAAAAATCTCATATTTCTAAAAATGTTTTCACAGTAGTAAAGTATATATTTTATACTATATATAAAGTATATTTATAAATATAAAGTATATATTTTATATTATATAAAAAATAAAATACTGAAGTTTTAAAATGTTTATTTCTCCACAAATACCTTCTGTGAATTTAGTCGATGATCAATAGAGTTACTAGTATCCTGAAGAACTTTAGAAGAAGTAATATTTTTGTATTTTTTCCCTTTCAATCGATTTACAAAGTGCAGTTTTGCTGAAGGTTTGGGAACCAATGGTTTCTGTTTAGCTAGAATTTCACTGTTCCAGTCCTGAACCTATGAAACAGGTAACAGTGTATACTAAAACATTTTCCAGAAAACAGTTTTTCACTATATGAAATGCAAGTTAATTTAATTTTTCCACCCAAACATGGCTAATTTATTTTCATGTTTGCAAAACTAGTGCTTTAACCAACAATGCAAGTCAAATTTGACCATAATTGCAGAAAAAATTCCTTATCAGCAAATTCTATATTTCCAAAATGCTAAATATGAGACTGGCAATCAAGCTTGGGGTAACATCAATGTACAGATTGTACACAGATACAATGGCCTTGTTCGTCCCAATTCTTTATATAGTTAATGTAATTCTTAAAATATTTTGCCTGTGAAACTTGGAAAGCTAAAGGTTTTCTGCAGGTCTCCCCTCCTTCTTGCTCTTTCAACATGCCTTTGGGATCTGAACAGTAGAATTCAGAGAGGGAGGGGGGGTATGAAAATGTCTAGGATTGGGTCAGGGATGACACCTCGACCTCTTCCCACAAATGCTACGAACAAATGCTACTAAGGGCCCAGAGCCAAAGCATTCGTCAAATGACAAAGGGTCTGAAAATGCAGCCAGCTCTCCCTCCCAAACTGAAAATGAAAGAAAAGAGAAACTACTGTTGGATAAGCTTGGAGGTTAAAAAACAAACAAACAGCAATCTAGGGGTTGCAGGGAGAAGAAAAGAGGGGGGGGGGAGTTTTGGAGTCCATTAAAAGGTCAACTCTGGATAAGAGTACCTAATTTTCCTAATATATTATCATTTTGACTGGTAGCTTATTGCTGTAATTTAAATGAATCTGTAAGAAATATACCTTTATTATAGGAAGAACTACTGGTTAGATACTGTCCAAGTTAGTTTACAAAATTTTTGCACAATTTAACAAATAAAATCCATAAGGGATAATACTTTTATGGTAGAAAATTTGTATACTTTCTTTCATAGCTATATTATTACAAAATCAATGCATTCTTATCTGGACCCAATATTATTAAATTTTTTTTACAAAGCCACTTCCACTTAAAAGACACCAACCTTCTCAGGTGTTAGTTTCATAAGTTCCAATTTTTCCATACTATGGCGACGTCCTAACCTCTGTTTAGTGCCTAGAATTACAAAAATTAAGTAATGGGTTACTTTGAAGAAACATACAAGGAACAACTTAATGCAGGGGTATCAAACTCAAGGCCTGGGTGCCGAATCCGGCCCACGGGGTGCTTAGATCTGGCCCGTGGGGCTGCCCTGGAAACAGTAAAGGACCAGCCCAGTGTCTCTGCCAGCGAAAACAGAGCTCAGGAGGGCTGCGTGCATCCCTCCCGAGCTCCGTTTTCACTGGCAGAGGGTTGCAGGAGGCCATCACAGCCGAAAATGGAGCTCGAGAGCCCATTTTTGCTGGCAGAGTGCTCAGGCTACCACAGGCACCTACGACACGAGTGACGTTGAGCTGGCCATGCCCAGCCTGGCCACACCCATTCCAGCCCCCCATGGTCAAACACAACCCTGATGCGGCTCTCAATGAAATAGAGTTTGACACCCCTGACTTAATGGATTTCTTAACTTATAATATTTACTGAAGATGTTCACCCCACTGAAACTAATAACAGCAACTCTTCTAAATTTGACTGTAAAAGCACTGAACATCATGCTGACATAACTATTAATTTGAGGTAAATTTTTAATTTTTCTTTACAATGTTAAAAAAAGGCATTTAAAATGTTTTAATGGAGGCAAAGGAAACCATTTAAAAGCCCAAATGCTGAAAGAGATGACTCCCTGTCCACTTAACCTGAAAAGTAAGCTAGGCGTCTCACTCCAGGCATGTAATCTTCAACAACTGCTAAAGTAGGGAAGAGATCATTTGTTCTACCTCCAACATTTTGTCTCTGCTTACAATTATTTTTTTGCCACAAAGTTCAGTAGCTGCAAGCTGTCTTTAAAATAATATATAAATTGCCTTGTATACTTTTTGGTGTTCCTCATCAAATCATAAAATCCAACCTAGGACACATCTACAAATCATTTCCTTAGCGCTGATAATGGCCCGTATTTATTGTTGAACAATATGGCTCTTATATTTCATTTTTCAATCTTTTTTTAAGAAATTTGTACAAGGAGATTTATGAGGCTATGGTCTCACATTAGCTTCATTAGCTACAAAGGTTAAAAATCTTTGGACAAATATATTTTTGCACAAATTAAAATAGGAACAGAAACTATATACAACATTTCTATGGTGGAAACTTCTATACTAGTAATATTGACTTTCCCCCATATCTATGGTAAGTATTACAGCAGCGGTTCTCAACCTGTGGGTCGCGACCCCTTTGGGGGTCGAACGACCATTTCACAGGGGTCGCTGCGCGCGTTAGCCCGCCATTTTGGTGCCACCGTCACTGCAGGGGTGAAAAGGTCCTGGTTCGGCCGTGCCTGCGGGTCGCCGGACAGCTGGTAGTCCGGACACCACCATTTGGGTTCTTCTACCCTCTACGCATGTGCAGAATGCTTTGCGCATGCGCAGAGGGTAAAAGAACTCACCTGAACCGGGAGAACTTCACCCCTGGTGCTATGCCCCCTTTGTCACATCATCACGCACGGGGAGGGGGTCGCGCGCGGCGGGGGGGGTCGCGGGGGGGTCACGGCATTAGAAAGGTTGAGAACCACTGTATTACAGGATCAATGCATTATTTTCTCTTCTTTACATTTAGCAGAAACATCCAGCAGAATTCACATCTAGTATTGCCTTTTAACTTGAGAAATTAATTCAGAAATGTTACTTGACTTTTATCAAGATTCTGGAACACTTTCCCAAAAGAAAGGGAAGTTCTTACTATGCATTGCTTCCCTCTATGTCACCATCAAGATATTCCATCCATTACTATTTCTCCTAATAGACATATGTGACAAAATTTGTATAACCTCACTTTGGCAATTACTTTAAGAATACCCTTCAGAAGACACAATATAATTTATTCAAAATATTATTTTGACTATACCTAATTCCTAATATGTATCTTTAAAACCATTTGTATAAATCATTTCTACATTATTACTTGAGAATGAAGTGACTTGTAGAAATAGACAAATTATGTTTTTGTTATTAGAAAATAAATCAAAACCAGAGTAGCCATTCCAGATAAAGCAACTTGTGTGGAGATAAACCAAGGGACAGGAACAAAGGATTTATACTCTCCCTCTCTCTTTATACCATCATTACTTATAACTTGATGAACTTCTCTTTTCTTTTATGTACACTGAGAGCATATGCACCAAGACAAATTCCTTGTGTGTCCAATCACATTTGGCCAATAAAAAATTCTATTCTATTCTATTCTATTCTATTCTATTCTATTCTATTCTATTCTATTCTATTCTATTCTATTCTATTCTATTCTATTCTATAACTCTACAAAATGTAATAAAAACTCTAAAATCATATGCAATAAAAATATGAGTGATGAAAAGCAAGGAATTACATATAAATTATGTTCACATGGAATTATAACCCAGGATTTGGAAACTCATGACTTATTGTTAATTAGCAATACACTCATATAGCAACCTAGTCATTTTCAACAGATTCCACTTCTGGTTAGCATCAATAGGTGATTTCCTTAGCACTAATAATGGCAGTAGAGACCATACATTCTTCCATAGGTAATAGAAAACTTTATTGGTTTCTCAAAGGGATGAAGGAACCACCATACAATTTTGGGAACACAGAAAAAGTATGAAAGAAGAGCAGGTCATAAATAAGAACAATTGCCATGAATCTGTTTCCTAAGTGCCTAGCAGCACTTACGTGTATCTACTGTGTAATTTTCACTGAGTCTAAAAAGTTTATTCCTGTTTGAGAGAGAAGTGTGTTCCTATAATGCAGGCACTTGCAAAATAGGACTATTAAGGCCAAATGTCTGTGGGAAGATAAGATGTCCCAATGAATAATACAGAAGAGTTTTGAGGAATAGCTGAGATAAGTTAAAGATAAGAAAAAAATTAAGAAAAAAAGATTAAATAAGCAAAATGACAATTAGCTCAAGAATAAAATGTGCTAAAAATGGGGTAGTTAAAAAGACAATGAACACAATGGCACAGCTAATATGATATACACAGGAAGAAGGTTCTCAATAAACTTTAAAAGCTCTACAACAGGGGTGGCAAACTCAAGGCCCGGGGGCTGGATCCGGCCCGCGGGGTGCTTAGATCTGGCCCATGGTGTTGCCCTGGAAACAGCAAAGGACCGGCCCGTGGTGCCTCTGCCAGCAAAACGGAGCATAGGAGGGCCACGGGCGGCCCTTCTGAGCTCCGTTTTCGCTGGCAGAGGGTTGCAAGATGCCATTGCAGCTGAAAATGGAGCTCATGAGGCTGCGGGTGGCCCTCCTGAGCTGCGTTTTCGGCGGCAGAGGGTTGCAGGAAGCCGTTGCAGCCGTAAACGGAGCTCGGGAGCCCGTTTTCACTGACAGAGCGCTTGGGCCACAACAGGCGCCCCCAACATGAGTGACATCGAGCTGGTCATGCCCATCCTGGCCACACCCACCCTGGCCCCCCAAGGTCAAACACAACCCTGATGCTCTGCAATGTTTTGAATGTAGTCCTTTGCAGGTGTGTTTTGCATTTTGGTAATCATACAGAAAACAATAAAGAATTGAAGGTTAATAAAGAAGAATACTAAAATTTATTAGGCATATTTACCATTCAAGTTATAATCTGGAATCTGATTTTCAGTCATCATTGAGTTGTTTGTGCTGAAACTAAGACCAAGTACCATTTGAAGATCTGAGAGATTAAGTTTAGCTGTTAATTCTCCAGTCTTATCTCCAACCTGCAATAAAAGATATTACATGTCTTATGTAAATGATTTTATTTATTTAAAATATTTGAATCACACTTATCATTCTGAAACAATCTTAGAATGGCTTACAAAATATAAAACCAAAATAATCCCTGCCCCCAAGCTTTCAGTCTGTTTTTCCTTAATTTTATTTAATCAATTTATTTCAATTACATACAGTACATACACTGTTTTATTTGAAAAATGCACACAACCAAGAATTAAGAATATGTGCACATACCTCTCTTGAAATATCTAAATGCTTTTCTGCATAATGCATAGCTTGATCATGGTTCCCCAAAGCTGTGCATGCATTCCCTAAACTCCAGCATGCTCTTCCTTCACCAATTCTGGAACACAGTTCAATAATATACACATCAAATACTCTAGTTAAAAATAAAAGAGAGCTTTTAAATACATTTAAATATATAAATGATTTTAAATAGATATGTACAGTTCAAGGACCCTTGAAGACCTTAATCATAGTCTCCAAACTCATTCTAAGAATTTGTTGTTGGATTTAATCTTTAACAGGAGAAAAACAAATATAATATGTAAGGTACGTTTTAATTTATCATATTAACTGTAATTTACTTTAATTACATTTATCAAAGTTAGATTCTGACTTGTTTTGCCTGTCTCAATGTAAGTCTTAAAATGTTTTTAAAAATTATAGTAATATTTGAATTAAAAAATTGCTGTGCAACTACAAAGCTTAAGATATAGAAAGTACACTAATCTCTGTGATAATGCTGATCAATACAGAATAAATATTTATTAATTATTGGAATATTTTAGAAATAAAACATCTTCCCTAGTTCAAAAATGCTTCATTTTCTGTTGAAAAAAGCTTTCCAAAAAAGTTTATAACGGAGAAATTTTAAAGGATCTGGCAGATCACTTCCATATTAGTGTCAAAAAAGTTGCACAATTGAGCCCATAACACTTGATTTAACAGAGTCCTTAACTTTATGGATATCTACATCTCAAACGATTGATAGACTCATGGATTTGGCTAAAGTTGCTCATTCAGATTGATGTAAGTATGTAAAATGGGCAATACTGAAACAGTTTAAACACCTATTTTAGTCTACCAGTTTTTCCACTTGGTACCCAAATGCCAATAGAAAATCCCAAATCTTTGATTTGTGCTCCAAAGAACTAACATAGGAGCAAACTCCTCCAATAACAGACAGAATACCTTTATTATTGCAATTAATACTACAATCCTCTATTAAACCATTTAGCATGGAGATCCTGTCTATACAAATAAGGCAATATTTCTATAGAGAACAAAAATGTGTATTACCATATAGCAATTAATTTAAAACTCTTACCTGTCATTTAGTTCTTCAGCAATTGCTAAATGTTTCAGATGATAATCTATGGCCTTCTCATAATCCTGAAGTAAGGTATAGGTATTTCCAAGGCTGTAACATGCCTGTGCTTCCACAGCCCTATCTTTAAGCTGCCTTGCAAGCTGTAATGTTTTCCTAAAGGACAAACAGATACAATATTTACTTATACGATTCAAATCACCATAGTCAATGTATCAGAATACAGTAATGTACAGTAATGAGATTTACTAGATCTATTATAAAATTCAATGCAATATATACCACTGCTCTTTAAATAATCTGAGAAAAAGATTTTAAAAATTAAAGAAGTCCTTTTCAAATTGGTATATATTATGTTATACATTAATACTGAAAATGTTTTGCTGCCATTTACCTATTTGTCAACCAATTAATGTGATAAATAATAATCAGTGGAATATGTGGAAGTGACAGGTAATCAGCATGTCAGGAAAGCTAGTCAATCATTATGGGCATTTATAATATTTCCTTTTGCTATTATTCCATTTTCTCAATTATCCAGCATGCATCAGCAATAATCTCTTTTTCTGGGTTTTTCCCTTTCCGAGAAGTCTCTATCTGTACTGAATGATCCCAAGCAAGATACTTAATGTGCTATAATTTCCTAACCTTATCAATTAAATCAAGTTACATTACTAAGGAATATAAATGAAATACCACACAATCAGATGCAATTAAAAAATAATGGTATTTTTGCAGAATTACCAGGGAGTATATTTTGCAGATATCTACCACCTAAAGTTCTCAGTGTTTATATACCCAGATGAGTTTTTTTGTTTCCAATCAGCTAAAGAAGCTCTGTTTCAAATGCCATTAGCAGTGAAAAACAAATTTAAACATCATGTCTTAACCTCTGGGATAGAATTTACGTCATATTTTATTTTCAATAAAAGCTATATTCTATTTTATGTATAAAATAGCAGTGTTTAGTGCCATTTTATACATGCTTTTGTAGGAGTGAGCCTTACTGCATTCAGTGAATCAGTTTAGGCCTAACTGTGGCAATTCCTTGTGTCTCTGGGAAGAAGCTCAGATAAGATGGTTCAAGTATACTGCATGTTCATGGCTAAAATACAGGAAATGCCTAACTATTCAAATAGATATTCTATCAGCTTTAGTATTTTATATTTATAACGTATTAGGTTTTATAGAATTATGACTGGATAAGGTTGCATTTATTTTCTTACATATCAAATTTAAGCAATAATGTTTTATGAAAATAAAATGATGAAAACAAATGTAGCCAAGAACAGTTGAAGACAACAAAAAAGTATTATTTTGAAATAGCTAATGCTAATGAAATTATGCATGTTTCAGAATGAAAAGATCTGATTTTAAGACCTCAGTAAATCAGAGTAAATGTATTAATAAAATAATATAAAACAATACTGAAACTAACTTATAATATTCAGCAGCAGTTTCAAATTCTCCCAGGAAAATATAGGCATTTCCAAGATTACTGTAGGCTCTTCTTTCTGCAGCTCTATCACCAAATTCTTTCGCAATCAAAAGGCGCTGGAAAAGAATTAGCCTGTTAATTATTGTAACAATGCTCAATGCTATTGCCAGAATAAATCACAAAGTGAATACTAAGATTCACTCTTTTTCCCTTTCTAAAACATATTTTTACCAGAATATTTTGTATTACAGGGAGTCCTCAAATTACGACTATAAAGGAGTCTGCCCATCACGGTTGTAAGTTGTGACTGTTGTAAACTAAGGTTAGGCATGTGACTGACCTGATTTTAGGACCTTTTTTCACAGCAGTTGTTAAGCAACACTGCACTTGTTAAGCAAACCAGTTGTTTGCCATGGGTTTTTTTACCCAAAAATGGAAGTAAATGCTGGTTTTCAGCAAAAGCATCATAAAATGCAGTCATGCAACACTGCAAACAGATGTAAATGAGTCCTGGTTGCCAAGTGCCAAAAATTCAGTCATGTGACTGCAAGGGGAGGGGACAACCACTGGAACTTTGTATCCGGTTCCTAAGTAGTCCCCCATTAAGTCTATCGCAACTTCAAACAATCACTAAGCAATTAGTTGTAAGTCGAGAACTACTATATACAGAAAATAATTTTAAAGTCCTCTGTCTCCAAAAGCAGGCTCGAAGGCAACAACGTTCCGTGTTTCATTGTATGCTCTGTGATGCAACATGATGTCATGCTGGCCATATGACTGTGGAAACATCTCCAGGCAACAATGGCTCTTTGGCTTAAGAAATGGAGATGAGCACCACCCCTAAAGTCGGTCATGACTAGCGAGGTAAAACCCACGGAAACACCTTTACCTGTCTTCAACAGTTCACAGTACTATCTGTTTTTCAGCCCAATAATGCACTTTAAAATATCACATGCATAATAAATCTATATCAGATAATCTCCTGTTTACTATTTAAAAAGGGTACATTTTAGCTTTCTTTTATAAATGTCATAGATATTTCCTTGAATATCCATCTTTCTGTATATATTTCATATGAGAAACCAAGGAAACAATAGTATATGCTTCACTAACTTTATCCGAATGCAGTAAATGTACTTTTTAAACAAATAATATAAACTACAATGAACCAGAACACACCAACATGCACTCTCTTATACCTGTTCATGGGCAGTAACAGCACTTCGGAAGTTGCCCAGAAGATAATGTGTATTTCCCAAGTTTCCATAGGCACGTCCTTGGGCAGCTCTATCCCCCAATTCTGTTACAATTGTCAAGTTTTCCCTATTTAATATTCAAAGTTTTAAAAAGCAAATTACTAGGTTTATAATGGAAGAAATGTACAAGTAACAATTATGAAAAATAATTGTTTTGCTAATTCAAAAGAAAACATTTTATGAAGATTGATTTAATGTTCATTATATATTACTATTTGCCATCCTCTTAAGGTGATGTCCTTAAATCACCTGTGATTTCACATGTATAAATTATAGTAACAATATTGATGGCTGCTGTCCAATAGTTCTTATTTTTCCTTCTTAGACATTCATCTTATTTGCAGAAGAAATAGAGTTGAAATTTTAAATTATACTCAGTTTTATCTAAATTTTATCTCTTCCAATTTGTATGCATTAACATCATAAAATTAAAAGTGGCTTTAAAAGAATTAAAATAACACATTTTAATGTATTATAAAAAGGATGATTAAAAACTGTATCCACCTTGAAACATTAATCCATTACTAAAGCTTTTCTTACTGATAATAATCTGCAGCTTTCCTCAAGGCAGTTTTAACATCATCTGGAAATTCCCCTGGATCATGGGTACCTGCACAAGCAACACTTTTACCTTTGGAGTGATACACATTTCCAAGATTATACAAAGCTCTTGCTTCTCCCACCTATAAATACAAATAAAATATTTTCTTAAAGGTTCTTATGCTATATTGCTACTCACTTAATTGAACAGAAAAATCTCTTATTTCCTGTTGTGAGAAATCAGGTGGTCATGTAATCATCACCTTTTGTGATCTTCTGACAAACTAAGTTAATGAAGTCAGATTCACTTAACAATCACATTACTAACTCCAGTGATTATTTAACAACTGTGGCAAGAAAAGTCATAAAATGGGGCAAAAGTCACTTAATAACACTCTTACTTAGAAAGGAAAGTTTGGGTTCAATTGGGGTTTTAAGTCAAGGACTACCTGTAGGGATTTTTACTATTATATACTACCCCCACTCTATCCTCTGTTCACATCTTACATATTTATGAGTTTTGTATTATGTCACAGAACAATATTTTCTCCAGCCTGTTCATTTGCCAAAAGATACTTTTTGATCTCCACACTCCTACTGCAGGAAGATAGCAAGAATATCTTCCGATTTTTTTCTTTTTTAGTTTGGGTCAGGGAGACAACATCTAAAGATACCATCGCAAACAACTAAGAAGCTTGAAGAACTTTATCAAAACAGTATTATTCTATTGCTGATATCAGGTTTATCTTAAATTTGTAACAGTATTCAAAGAATAGTGTTTTTTCTTTCAATATTGACTGTAGTGATTTTTCTTACCTTATCACCTAGATCTCTCGAAATATCAAGGTGCCTCTGACAGCAAACAATTGCTTCTTCAAAATTGCCAAGGACCTTTAAGGTATTTCCCAAGTTGCCACTAGCTTTAGCTTCTCCTAGTTGATCCCCAATTGTTCTGAAAATTGAACATTTAGTCAGTCCTCCTGCTTTTCTGTTAAAAAGTCAGCTCAATCTTGAGTAGCAGAAACATTTTTATTAAACTTGGCAGCAAGTTTAATAAAGTGTCAGCAACTGTACGCTTATTATACTTAAACATTTTTACCCCTAGCCTTAATTATCTTTACTCATTATAATCGTTATTTATTTTTTCTAGTTCATTTTTTCTCAGACACAGATCTTCAAATCTACCAGTATTCCCAACTAACGTATAATCATTAGAAAAAATAAAAACAGTAAAATAACACTTGGTGATCCATATTGGGGAAAGAATATATTTCATATACATGAGTGCCAATGAATGTGTTTGGACATATTTTATATGTTTGGCTAAACTGTACTTCACACTTATCAGCATAACATTATACCGTGGATATACTATGTTCCAGATAAAATATATCTGGAGTTTATTTTAGAAGTCAGAGGATCAGATACCCATTTATATAGTGTAAAATATATGTGATAATATCTAGATAAAGTATAAATAACTTTATAGCTGTTGGAAAAAATATGAGGCTGTTATTATGGGAGGAAGGAACAATGAGTGTTAAGGTTGGCTTGGAGAAGAAGTTATAGTCCTAAGATGGAAGGATGTGTAAGAAAGAAATTCAAAATAACCCCACCTTGACTATGTTTAGTGTAAGACAGGAAAATGCTTTCAAGAGTTTGTCATTCCACTTTACTACAATAAAGAGTATTATTGATATCCATGCTGTGATTGTTTCTTGAACTAGCCTATCTTGAAGGGCTGACATAAAGGTACCAAAATCTGCATTTACCTTGCAAGAGTTAAATCATGATGATGATATTCCAAAGCTTTTGCGTATTCATGCAAGTAGAAATAGGCATTGCCCAACTGGCTATAAATAGCACTGAGTGTTTTTAAGTCTTCTGTTCCAACCTGAACTGCAGCTTCAAAGAAAGATACCCCAGCTCGACAATCCCCTGCTTTACATAAACGCTCCCCTTCCAAGGCAAGCTCCAGGCATGATGCTTCCATTCTATAAATATGAAACGTAATAAAATTTGTGTTTTAAAATAATGATTATTTCTTCTAGTAGTCATTGAAGCAAAATAGAAACATATTAATTTATTTCAAATACCTATTGAATTTCAAGTACTTATTGAAGCATTTATTTTTGCATCACAAGTTTAAAATATATTCTTATTAGTCCCAGTTAGAAAAGGAGGAAGGCCATTGGGTATTGGCAGTGGATAGTAACTAATGAGAGGGCAAGTGTGCTGGTGGAATACTGTATGTAGTATTGAGTTATCAACAGCAGCACAGGTAGTCCTCAAGTAATGACCACTTGTTCAGCAACCTATTCAAAGTTAATGACAGTGCTGAATGAGTGGTATTTATGACCAGTACTTGAAATTCTATGCCTCATGGTTACATGATCATGATTTCTTTCGTTCCCTGGAGCTTCTCACAAGCAGGAAATTTTCCCAAACATGGATCTTCAAATCTACTGGAAAAGGTAGGGAAGCTGGCAGGAAATTGCTCTTGCTCCTGCTTTTTTGCCCACCCACACTCCATAGCACCTATCCACTACAGCCCACCTTCACATGGCACCCGCCCATTCTTCAGAGTACCTGCTAGGAGTGGCCCTTTGCACACCCACTGGCATGGCACTCCTGCCTCTTCCCATTTATCAACCTTGCAGTCCTGGGGCTACAATAACAACCAGGACTGCTGGGATTGCTGTCACTCATTAATTATAGAAGTCACATGATCTCAATTTATGACCGCATTGCTAAGCAATGCAAATTTCAATCCCAATGGCCGTTGTAACCAAGAACTACCTGTAATAATGGCATTTAAGGGGCTTTCTTGGTTCCTATTTTTCTGGTCTCCATTCTCCTCTTTGCCTGGCTTGAAACGCTATATAGGATTATAAGCAGATTTGAGCAGAATTAAAAATCTGGGAGGAATGGTAGTACTTAAGCAACTTTTGGAGCTAGACTGCACCATGCACAGGATCCAGCCATTAAAGCTCCTCTTCAACCATCTTTCTACTTGTAAAAATAAAAATGCCAGCATCTGGCTTACTGTGCGACCAACCATAATATCTTTTTTTTTTAAAAGAACACTGAGCAATTATTCTGAATAAGATAATCATTGCTCCCTACTATTTTCCTAATGTCCAATGAACTTTTATAAAAATGATCTTTCATATCAACTATTTAATGTGCAAACAAATACATAACTATGTTAATGTTTTTCAATCTTAAACTGCCTTTTATTTTTTTAACCACCATGAAACAGATCAAATAGTGTATGAAGCTACTATTTCTACTTTAGTGTAATACAAAGAATTTGTTAAAGATGACATAAATGTATACATAAAACTAGCACAATCGTTTAAAGGAAAAGCTACAATTTGGAAAAGTTATAAGGAAGTCATACATAACTGAGAAATTAGGGCATATATAATATACATATAAACTATGTTTCAAATGCTCACTTGTAGAAAGAAAATCATTCTGAATAGAAGGTCTACTCCCTCAGTATTTTGATAAAATCACAATTAGAGATCACATATAAAATAAAATTACTGAAAGAATACTATACCTCTTAGCTTTCGACATTCCGCAGCCTAAGCACATCGATATGACAGACATTCTTAGCTTGTGCAGGAAAAGTAAAATTTATATTTTGCCCCTGAAGTGTCCCAGTTTGCCTAACTATAACATACCTATAGCATTTCTCAGAAACAGCCAACAAGTATTTTCTTCCATTTTGTTAAAATGATATAACAAAATTGACTACAGCACTGTTATAATTGCAATAACAAAAGATTTAACCCTCTAGGAGGGTAATGTTAACTAATCCTCTCCTCTCCAGAGATGTTCTCTCTGGGCACCTTATGTTAAATGTCACATCCAATTAAAATTAAATACATTCCACCCCATACCTAAAAGGTACAATCCTATTAATGAAACAACAAATTGTGTAATCCCCATATACCACTAATTCATTTTTGGCTTACGAGTATATACTGTATGTGTATATGTTTGTGTGTGTATACACACACACACACACACACACACACACGCTTTTAAAAACAGCTGTGTAATACATTAGCAAAGAAGGAAATTGTAATTTTCACTGTATTAATTTCCAAATCACTTAGTTCTTAGTTCCTAATTTTAAGGAGGACTCAGGCAAAGTGCAATAAGTTTGAAACAGAAAATGAAAACTTTTCCAAGCCTGGAAATTAAGAAAGAACTTTTTAAAGTTTTGTCTTGAGAGAGAGGGGGGAAAAAAAAGGGTGGGGGAGCAGGTGCAGTACCTTAAAAAAATGTCACATAGAAGGCCAATCTGTCCTCTATCATTTCAGATTTTAGGACAAGGAATAACATATTTAAGCTAAAGAAAAACAGAATTCTTTGAATGTTAGGACAGAAGTCCAACCATTATAACAATTTGAGCCAATTTTTATTCTTTGCTGAGTGCATATAAGTACTGTGTTTCCCCGAAAATAAGATCCCCGAAAATAAGACCCTGTCTTATATTTTTTTGAACCCTGAAATAAGCGCTTGGCCTGATTGCCATGCACTCAAAAGCCCGATTGGGCTTAGTATCAGGGGATGTCTTATTTTGGGGGAAACAGGGTAGGTTTGGATAAACATTTGTAATCCATATATTAATTGGAATTACTGCACAAAACAAGAGTTTGGACTTTTATCTAAATGGCTCCCTCTAGCCTTATGTATCTATGAAAACAGCTTCCTACTCTGTCTTTTCCATGAACAATTATTATATAACCAAGTTCTCAATAAATAATACAATTTAGGTAATGTAGGATAAAGCTCTGCAGTACTTTGGGTTTGACGGTACAAATATAGTACAGGACTGCATTTCTTTAAAACATTGTCTTTTTCTGGGACTGCATAGCTGCCTTATACAACTGAGCATCATCCTTCAAAAAAGTTTTTAGTAGAGCTATCGAAGTGTTCAGTCTTTGAATTTATTTAAATCTGTAGCCCTGCACAGACAGGTGTATATGGTACTTTAAAAACCTTTTTCCATTTGTTTGTATAAAC
Organism: Thermophis baileyi; assembly: GCA_003457575.1. Classification (NCBI taxonomy): domain Eukaryota; kingdom Metazoa; phylum Chordata; class Lepidosauria; order Squamata; family Dipsadidae; genus Thermophis; species Thermophis baileyi. Next base: position 3,164,714 of record QLTV01003994.1, on the reverse strand, counting down.
CAAGACAAGCAACAATTTATCACACTGCAGCCTTGTTTTGGATTCTAGGTATATTGATATTATGGATGCAGTATAAATATTTGCACCAGACTGTTGCTTAAGATGCTTGGTTTTGCATCTAAACAATCAACTCATTTTACTCAGATCCTTCCATATCATTTCCTATATTTATGTTCAGATGTCATTCAACAATTTATTCTTTTAAAAAAAATACTCTCAATATTTTAATTCTTCTCAAGCTTTAGTCCATTTTATTTAGAAATGCTGTAATTTCTATTACTTTAGAATACAAAAAGTGTAATTCAATAATCATTTAAACCAAGCAAGCTAGTGTCATTCAATAATCACTTAAACATAGTTTTGAGAAACAAAACCAAACAAGTTGTGTTACCAAGCCAGTGGCTCTTTATTATAGTGAACAGGTACAGCAGCTTCAAGTGTGATGATGATGCACAGGAAACATAATATATATTCCTACATTATATATTACGTATAAATATTCCATCTTCCTATCTGGGAAGATTATGTGCTTGGAATCTTCTTGTACTTTCTATTGGATCACTATTTTAATTAAACCCAAAACTGATCTAGGTGTCATAAGTATTCCTCTCAGATTGCTCTCTTTGCTCTGTTTAAAAAATAAAGTCTTTTACATTCTTTGGCATTGCTATGGAAGGGCTAGCTGGATCTCCTTAAATATAAACTGCACTTTCCTTCAATTCTGTGGCTCCACAACAGCCCAGGAGAACATGCAGCTTCTTTAAAGAGACTCTCGCCAGCAAGGAATGCATTACTATGCCTAATACAAACCATATTTTTGGATCTGGATAAAAACACTGCACATATTTTAAGCACCAACACTGTTGTTTTAGAAGATAATAAACATAATAAAAACATACAGAAACAAAGGACATATGAATAATAAAAGAATACATATGATTCATGTAGTGACTAAAGGCATAAAAGGTGAAAATTCCAGTGTTTTTGAACTGAACTAATTATTAGCTTCAGCCCAGAAAATATGGGAGTAGAGGCTGCAGCAAATAAATCAAATCCATATGTGGAAACTCACTATTGCAGATTTATCTTAGTAACTTTGGCAAAAGTCTACAAGTTTTTTTTTAGAAAAATAGGTCCATATGATGATAGTGCTACAAATGCAAGATTCATTTTATCCTAGATCCGTGATGGCGAACCTGTGGCACGCGTGCCAGACATGGCACGCAGAGCCTTCTCTGTGGGCACGCGCGCAGTCGCCCCAGCCCAGCTCCAATTACATTTCTCCATCATGTTTCACTCAATCAATTCCAACTTCTCGCAAAAGAAAAAGATCTCGCGAAGTTGGAATTGATTGAGTGAACTTTTTCACTCGCGCGCTTCACAATGGGGGAGGCGGGGGCCCGTCCTCCTCCTGAAGCCCATTATGACGCCGAGCCACAATGCCACCCATGCGGCTCTTTCACCCCTCTGCTGCAGCTCTCTGTCACCCTCTCACGGCAGAGGGATGAAAGAGCTGTCACCCTGTTGCGGCGGTGGGCGGAACTTTAGTGCGGGAGTGAAGTGCCCCTGCACTTGCCTTTGCGCAGCAACAGGATTCCGCCTCCGTGCTACATTTGCTGTTGCTGCCAGCAAAGAGGGCTGGGAGAGAACGGTGGGGGAGGATCTTGCGGCTTTCCTTTTGGCGTGGGGCGGGGGGAAGACCCAATAAAAATCCAATTTTCCTCCAAAAATGGGGAAAATAAAGGCCTGGCAGTCAAGAGTCCAAAAAGGGGGGTGGGGTCTGTTCGTCAGAGGATCGGAAAGGAAATCAGTTGAAATCTGGGTGGGAGGCTATTCAGAGAGGGATCTGCCTGGGTCTCTTCTTCCCTCCCCCTTAGATTCCCCCCTCCCGGCTTTCTTCCCTAGCCTCGTTTTAAGGGGAGGGGGAAGCAAGGTGGGACAATAGTAGCTAAAAGGCTGCGAGGGGGGTTAGGGTTAGGGTTTATTAAAGATGGGGATGGGGAAAAGATGCCATTCCTTTCCCAAGGACCCAGGGAAAGTGGAATAAAAATAGGGGTGTGTGTGTGTGTGTGTGTGTGTGTGTGTGTGTGTGTGTGTGTAAATAACAACCCAGGATAGCTTCAGCCACAAACAACAGCTGCTATTATTTTTGCTGAGAGCTTCTGAGCTACACAGCATTCTTTAATAAATACTAACAATAACGAACCATAATATATAGGATTAAAGGAAGGAAGGTGAAATCAGACGAGGGGGAAGGAAGGAAGGAAGGAAGGAAGGAAGGAAGGAAGGAAGGAAGGAAGGAAGGAAGGAAGGAAGGAGGGAGGGAAGGAAGGAAGAAAGACCCTGCTCTAGGGACTCATGCAGGGCACCAGGCACCCAGGCACCCCTGGCACAGCCCAAGGGAGGGAGGAAGAGAGTAAGTAAGTAAATAAGTAAGTAGATGAGAATGAGAAGAGAGGGAGGGAGGGAGGGAGGGAGGGAGGAAGGAAGGAAGGAAGGAAGGGGAAAAGAAAGAAGGAAGGAATAAGGATGTGATGGCCCTCCAGAGCACTACACTCCCATCATTCCTGAGTTGTGCTGTTAAAGAAATCCAGTGCCACCACGGAGAAGCCAAGTTGTGAAAGAGTGATTGAAATTCCTCACAAAACCTCATTATTCAGGTTAAATTGGCACTTTGTGATAAATAAGTGGGTTTTGGGTTGCAGTTTGGGCACTCGGTCCCTAAAAGGTTCACCATCACTGTCCTAGATGAACTAACAGGGATGGGCAATGAAAACAACTACCTTTCACATTAAATTACTCTTAAAACAATGTACCAGGTACACATGTTAAACACCATTCCTCACATATGTAGTTCCATAGCTTGGCTCAGCACAGGTAAAAATAAGGAAGTTTCAAGCAAAATTTGAAACATTAAAGAAAAAGAGTACTGTTAAGAGCTTACAAGCATCTGGAAAAGGTCAATCATGGATGAACTCTAATTTTGCAATTAAAATGCATATAATGGGATAACTAATCATACATATACTGACCCACTGAAGCATTTTGAATAATTAAAGTAAGCATTCAGATACAAGCCTTAAGTTAATTTTTCAATGTATTAAAAATTAGTATATATGCCTACCTGTAACGAACATGAAATGAATTATCTTCACACATGTTTAACAAAACATCTTCTTCCATCAATTCACATTCTGAATGAATTTATTATCAACTAGGCAGCATGTAGGAAAATCACCAAGGAATGAAAAAATATTCTCATAACAATGTCCCAATACGTTATCAAGACTTGGAGTTAATAAAATTCAAATTCTTGTTGCAGTATTCTTCCTTGATTAGAAAAGGAGATTCTTATCAGATATCACTTATACATTCAGAAGTCGTATTACAATCTGTGTCTGTCGCTCAGTTGTATTTCTGCAAAGAGAGTAGAAAATGCTGTTTCCAATTTCATTTGTATAGTGAGTGTCAAATTATTTTTTTTTAAAATAAGATGGCAATGCTTAGTGAAGATACAACAAACAAAATTCTTGTATAAACAAAGCTTACAAAGCAAACCTTTCTCTCACACATATAGGCAAATTTAATACATACATGCTGAACACTATTTTACGGATTAGTTATAAAGTAATAATTTAAAGAGATTGGTCACAGAACTATGTTCTCTTTTGTTCTAGGAAAACTGTTAAAAACTTTATTTGGAAAAATTGTACCGAAACTTTTTTCTTAATTTTACATATTTAGTTTTAAATTTTATCCTAATAAACTGCAAGGAAACTACAGTAGTAGAAAAATATCAGAATGAGGACTCAATATCATACTCTTTCACAATTGTATTGTGTACAATTGTACACAAAATGGAAAATATGCTTTGTTTCAACCCAGAAAAAAATACTGTGATTTCTGGAAATTCCACTGAACTTCGGCAAAAATAGAACCTGGAATGGTTTTGTTTTTCTATCTTTTGGCCAAAACAAAACCTACAGGGATCTTGGGTATGATTTCACTGATCAAGGCTAGTACAAATGAAACTGTCTGTCATCTGCCATTGCCTTTTCCAAAGGGTCTGTTCATTTGTTACTCAGTAGAAAAAGAAGTTCCCAGTAGAATATTTCTCTCTAGCCAGCCTGCCCATGAATTTTCCTTCCCTCCCTCCCTACCCCTCAGCTGCTACGGATGTCCAAATAGCGAAAGAAGGGAGGGGTACAGGCTCTGGGGCCCACGCAGGACACAGCAGCTCTCCAATATCCCAATAATACAAGAGGCTACACTACTTCTGCTATGATTACTAGAAACATACTCCAAACAGTATCCATTGGTTCTTTACCACTTCTGTTTGGAAGTCCCATATTTTTCTCACTGTAAGACGCACCGGACCATAAGATGCACATTAGCTTTAGAGGAGGAAAACAAGAAAAAAAATCTGCCTCTGCCTCCCAGCATCCATCCGGTATTCATCTGGCTAGCATCCTTACAGCAAACAGCAAACAGCCTGGTGAGCTTCAGCACATTATCACAGCCCTAGCACGTGGCTCATCAGGGCTCCACTCCGTTGAGCCCACCACCGGTCAACTGACCTGAGCTGCCGCCGCTGCCAAAGAACACTGGAGCCTTCGCTGCCGAGCAGCTGATTGGTGGTTGGATCGGCCTCCCGGAATACTGCCGATCAGCTGTTATAGGCGGCGGGGATCGCCGCCGATCGCTGCCTACTAGAAGGGGTGTTGGTCTTACCTGAGACGCTCCTTCTCTGATGGATAGCGGGAGAGTCCAAGAATGGGATTGACGATGTCCTTTCTGCCCAGAGACTGAGTCATAAATTGTAGCCATGCCCAGTTGCCTCCTTGGCTCCAGTTTTCGACGATGGCATAGCTGTAAATAAAGGTCTTCTCATGCCATTAGTCGCCCCTGGACTCTAGACCATACGGTTGCCAGGGAGGGTTTGAACTCTCCCGCTATCCACCAGAGAAGGATCATCTCAGGTAAGACCAACGCCCCTTCTCCTGAATGATAGCGGGAGAGTCGAAGAATGGGATTTACCAAAGCCTACTACTCTAAAGGCGGGAAGCCGTTTGGTCCGGAGTCCCCCCTGAGGAATGCACCTTCTGTAAGACCCTCCTCCCGAAGGATGCGTCGGCTGACACAAAGGTGTCTAACTTATAGTGCCGAATAAATGGCAACGGGGAAGCCCAGGTCGCCGCTCTGCAGATTTCTTCAATGGAGGCCTGAGTTGCCCAAGCTGCCGTCGTGGCTGCACTCCTAGTTGAGTGAGCCATTATCCCTCCGGGCAGTGGCAGGGCCTTAGATTGGTAAGCCTTGGCTATACAAGCTCTCAACCATCTACCAATTGTGGAAGGGGTCACCCTAGTTCCCAGAGAGGATGGTTGGAATGCTACAAAGAGTGACTCTGTTTTTCTATCTTTGGCCGTCCTCTTGATATAAATCCGGAGAGCCCTCCGTACATCCAATGTATGCCATTGTCTCTCCAGAGCATGGGAAGGCCCTGGACAAAAGTTTGGCAGGACAATCTCCTGGGCCCGATGGAACCAGGAATTTACTTTTGGGATGAAGGAGGGATCCAGTCTGAGGACCACTCTATCTGCATGAAAAATACAGAGATCTTCTCTAACCGACAGGGCTGCTAACTCCGAGATTCACCTGGCTGATGTAATGGCCACTAAAAAATGACTTTTAACGTCATAAAACGGATAGTAGTAGTCCTTAGCAGTTCGAATGGTTCCGAGGTGAGCGCCTGCAGTACCGTAGGCAAATCCCAAGTGGGATATCTATGGACCACAGGCGGATGTAAGTTAGCTGCACCTCTGATGAATCGTCTGATCACTGGATGATGGGAAAGGGAGTCCTGGTCCCCCCAAGTCAACACCGTGGAGAGGGCCGCCACTTGCCTGCGGATGGTGCTGTGTGAAAGGTCCCTATCGAGACCGTCCTGGAGGAAGTCTAGGACTTGAGGCACTGAGGCCGCCGATGGTTCAATAGGTCTCTTTGAACACCAAGTGGCGAAGGCCTTCCAGGTGGCATTATAAATCTGTGTAGTTGATGGCCTTCTGGAGGCTTGAATAGTCTGTATGACCCTGTACTTGCCCTCCCTCAAGAGATTCCCCTCAAGTGCCAGACGGTCAGCTGGAGCCATTGAGGCTCCGGGTGGATCAGGACCCCCTGGCTTAGGGAAATCTTCTCCTGAGGGATCCTCCAGGGCTGGGACACTGACAAGCTCACCAGGTCCGCATATCACGGACATCTGGGCCAGTGAGGGGCCACCAGCAGTACCTCCGCCCTTTCTGTTATTACTTTCCTGATGACCGCAGGAATGAGTGGCAGAGGTGGGAAGGCATACAGGAGGCCGCTGGGCCCTAGGTTGCGCAGGGTGTTGGTCCCTTCTGCTCCCGGGGTTGGAAACCTGGTGAATAAGTGAGGTATGAGCATTCGCCGGAGAGGCGAACAGGTTCACAATTGGTCGGCCGAACTTTTGGCACATCTCCCTGGAAGATGTTCGGGTGAAGCTTCCATTCGGAATGGTCAATTGTGTTCCTGCTCAAACTGTCCGCCTGCACATTGGTTGTCCCAGCGATGTGCTCTGCCTTTAGTGAGAGATGGTGCTCCTCCACCCACGTGCCTAGGTGGCCTGCCTCGCTCATGAGGGCCCTGGAATGAGTACCCCCCTGGTGATTTGTGTGCGCCTTGGTGGCCACATTGTCGGTTAAAATCAGGACATGGTGTCCCTGAACGATGTCCTGAAAGTGGCACAGAGCGAGGTGAACGGCCGTGAGCTCCAGCCAATTGATGTTGTTGGCGAGCTCCGCCTGTGTCCAGCGACCCTGGGCCATGTGAGACTGCAGGTGTGCGCCCCAGCTGAAGAGGCTGGCGTCCAATGTCACTATCAGCCTGCTTGTTCCCTGAATAGGCAGCCCTTGGACAGAGCCGGGGATGTCGACCACAGGAGGGACTGCAAGACCGAAGGGGGAACCCGAATCCTGACCTGCGAGTTGCTGCTGCTCGACCGCTGGAATGGGAGCAGAAGCCATTGCAGTGACCAGGGAACTATGGAAACGCACGAGGCCATCTTCCCTAGTAGCTGAGACAGTACAGCCACGGGTACCATGCGTCTCTCTCAAACCTGATTCACCAGGGCCACCAAGCTGTCCCGACGCTCTTGAGACAGGTACACCTCACAGAGCTCGGTGTCGATCACTGCGCCCAGGTGCAGGATTCGAGTGGTGGGCACTAGGTGGCTTTACTTGACATTTATAGAAAAGCCATGATCCTGCAGTACCCACATTGTCGTTTGGACATCCTCTGTCACTCGTGATGGAGATGAGGCCTGGATGAGGATGTTGTCCAGGTAGCACTGGAGCCTCACCAGGATGGTTCTGAGGTGAGCTGCCAGTGCCGCCAGTACCTTGGTGAAACACCTGGGTGCCGAGGACAGGCTGTGCCCTGTACTGATAATGCTGTCCCATACTGAAATCTCAGGAACTGATGATGGGCCGGCAGAATCGGCACATGGAGATACGCCTCCATGAGATCGATGGAGACCAGGAAGTCGCCCTCCTGTATGCCCTCCAAGATGGACTGTAGGGAGCTCATTTTGAATTTCCTGTAGACCAAATGGGTATTCAGATTTTTTAAATCTCCACGCCGCCAAAGACTTTGGAACGATGAAGAGAATTGAATAAAACCCCTGTCTCCTTTGGTCCAGAGGAACCAGTTCTATGGCCTGAATGCCCAACAGGTATTGGATGGCCTGTTCCATGAGGCCTTGTTTTTCGGTGTTTTTGGAGACAGGGCAACGCACAAAGTGGTTCGGGGGCATGGAGAGGAAATCTAGTGGGAGGCCTAGCCTCACCGTATTGAGTACCCAGTTGTCCGTGGTAGTTTTCTCCCATTGAGGGGCAAGAGAGCCAATCGGCCCCCAATGGGAGGGTTGGTCTGACAGTCACTTAGCTCTATGGAAGGGGCGACTTCCTGTTCCACGAAAGGGCCGCTGGCTTTGAAAGTTTTGTCTGGGTTGGTCGCGAAACCCAGCCCTCTCCATTTGGCGATCCTGACGTTGTGGCGGAACGACATCTGGTTTGAAGGACCGAAAGGTAGGTCTGCGGTAATACGGCGAACGTCTGCGATCTGCTCTCCTGAGCGCGCCCGGCATGACCTTCCTCCTATCCTTATTTTCTATTAGAATTGGGTCTAGAGATTCCCCAAATAGCAAGGTCCCTTTATATGGGGCAGAGGCTAACCGCCACTTTGACCTGGCATCCGCCTGCCAATTGCGGAGCCATAACAACCTCCTCGATGTGACGAAGGAGGAGAGGGCGTGGGATGCAAATTTCACCACGTTTAAAGTCGTGTCTGCTGAAAATTGTGTGGCAGCCACCAATTTATTGAAATCTTGATGCAGACGCGCTTCCTGCGGTGGCACCTTCTCTTGCAACTGTCTGAGCCAGAGCAATGAAGTGCAGTTAAAAAAAGAAGCAGCCGTGGCCGCCTTCACCGCCCAGGCTGCTGCTTGATAAGTCTTGCGGAGGACAAGCTCAGCTGTCTTGTCCTCGGCCCTCAGATTGTCAGCCAAATCCCCGGCCACAATGGAGGATGAGACAAGGTTTGTCACTGGGCCGTCCACTGTAGGCAACTGCAAACGTTCAGTCAGTTCAGGGCCAGCGTTGTAAAAACACCTGTCATTGCCGGTCGGGGTGGGGAAAGCCCCAGGGAGATCCCATTGTTTCTGAATGACATCCAGGAATAGTGTTGGAGTAGGGATCTCCTCCTGTGCTGACTTAGGCTCGTGAAAAAGACCTTCAGAAGGGTCATGAGGAGTCTCTGGAGATGGAGACTGCGCTCCCAATCTGGTGGTGGATCTGGCCTTATGTAGTAAAGGCTTAAATAGGGCTGGAGGAAAGAGCCCGGTAAAGGCCGGGGGATCCGGCACCATGTCCTCATCCTCCAAGAGCTCAAGCTCCTTGCAACCTTCATCACCCCAGAAAGAGTCCAGACTCCCCTCAGAGTGGCTATGAGATCTGGGTCCCTGGTAATCAGGTTTGGCAGACAAAGGCAATGAAGTATGAGAAGTATAAGGTGGGCCTTCCGGTGCAAAGGAGTCAGGGCGGAAGTTCTGCTGCAAGCCTGTAGCAATACCTTGAGAGATGGCCTGAGAAATTATAAATCTCATCTCCTGAGAGATCTCGGGCCCCTAACTGTCCCCTGGGCGGAGCCCCGCCTCAGTGGGTGTAAAGGTAGCTGTAGGAGCTGACCTCTTGAAAGATCCAGGCTGCCTGTATGTTGCTATGCAAGCAAAAGGGTCCAGGCTTTTTTCTCTCCTGTCAAGCTGTAATGAGCTAGAAGGAGAAAGCTCCCTTGCTCCCTCTGGTGGAGACTCCAGCAGAACTGCCTCTTGTGGCTGAGCTAATGGCTCTATCTGAAAAGCGCGCGAATTACTTATAGCTGTCAGGGGAGAAGTTGGCTGCTTGCCATGTTTCTTTGCCGCCATTGAAAACTGCTTTTCAAGGGCTTTCAAATGCCTGTTAGCATCACTCTGGTGTGTTTAGAGGATCTGAGAGCCTTAGTTTTAATCTTGTCGGCTGCTCTCTTGGAAGCCGATCTCGATTTAACAGATCGGGGAAGCTGGGGAACGCCCGTTAGCTCCGTTCCTGTCATCAGAGGCACGCTCCGCCATTTTGACAGCTCAGCTCTGACAGGAGACAGAGTGTGCCTTAGAAACAAGGCAGGGACTCCGACGGAGATCAGCCTGATTAACAGCGGCAAGAGTTGTGGCGCCAAATTGATTAGCACACTCACAGCGGCTCAGATTTAAAAGCTGATGCTGAAAGCTTCAAATCCAGTCGGGGCGTGATCGAGGCAATTCCATGGGTCGGCGGCTGTGCCAAGCGGACTGGGCTAGCCAGCACGTTCCTCATGGGTCCCAGCTGAGGGACTTCTAGGTCGGCAGCACTGCCAGGACACCTGGATTGGCCAGCACGACTTGTCAGCACGGAGCTTAACTCCGGCAACGGGGATGCAGGGCAAAGCTCCTGCTGCTTCCGCTTGATCTTAATTAGCCGCAATTCACAAGAAAAACCTGTTTTCCTTTTGACAGAGTCCAAGTATGGAGTTTCAATGTCCGAATGTCCAGAAAAGCGTCTCTCTAGGGCTAGACTGAGTCAAAAACTGGGGCCAAGGAGGAGGCAATGGGGCATGGCTACAATTTATGACTCAGTCTCTGGGCAGAAAGGACATCATCAATCCCATTCTTGGACTCTCCCGCTATCATTCAGGAGAACAGGCGGTATTCCGGGAAGCAGATCCAACCACCGATCAGCTGCTCGGCAGCGAAGGCTCCAGCGTTCCCCGGCGGTGGCAAACGCCAGCAGCGGTGACAGGTGGCGGCGGCGGTGATAGGCGCCGAATGCCGCCGCCGCTCCAACCCCCCCACCCTAATATTCACTCTATAAGATGCACAGACATTTCCCCCCACTTTTTTTGGGGGGGGGGAAGTGTGTCTTATAGTGCGAAAAATACGGTATGTTTTCATCCATCTCTGGACTATACAATAAAACAACTGTGCTTTTATTCTATATCGAAAACAAACGGGAATGTTTTGATTCAGGCATAAATCACAAGAAAGCACCTGTTCTGTACAGAATAGTCTATGTAAACAAATATTTCATTGAAAAAAATGAAATATTGGCAATGTGACTAATAAACACTACTCCTTCCTCAACTGAAATTCCATCCAAACTATCCTGAATACCAAACCCTCAAACTATTATTAATCATGGTACTGTCTAAACCAGAACATATTTAGTATCTACACTAAACAAAGTTAAAGAGAGTAAAACACAGTACCGGTATCATTAGTAGACTGACAACACCTCAGAACAGTACCAATATATTTTATCAAGTCCCAGATTTTCAGTTCCCAGATCCTAACCAGAAGGCATAGCCATATACAGAGGGACAATAGCTCACACTGTATATCATGACATCATCATGCAAATGATATAAGTTATGCATTTGTATCAGACATCATGATGTGAAAACAGATTACATAAGGATATTGTTGTGGTACCATGATTTTGACATCACTGTGGCATATAACAGATGTCTATGCCAGAAGAGTATCATAGCCAGTAGTATGAAAATTACTGATTACAGGTAGTCCTCGATTTACAATCATTCATTTAGTGGCCATTCAAAGTTACAAAGTGACTTATGACCGTTTTTCATACTTACAACCACTGCAGCATCCTCATGGTCACATGATCAAACTTCAGATGCTTGGCACCTGGTTCATAATTATGATGGTTGCAGAGTCCCGGGGGTCATTTTGTGACCTTCTGATAAAGTCAATGGGGAAGCCACATTCACTTAACAACCATATTACTAATTTAACAACTGCAGTGGCAAGAAAGGTTGTAAAAATGGGCAAAACCACTTAACAACTGTTCGCTTAGCAACAGAAAAACATCAATTCCTACCCCAGCGTATTATTTAAACTGTGCATTCTTCAAAAATGATTCAGACGTACAAGCCTGAGGAAAATGCAGACCACACACAACTGCATTCCATGAATTTCATTAATGTAGCATTAAGTATTCACTTAAAGTTCATTAACAACTTTTAGTATCCCTTTGAAGGATTGCAAGATCAACAGGTACAAGACAATTCACGAGAGAAACTGTCAAACAAGCAAAGTATAATTGAGAGAACCAATCAAAACATGCTATATAGAACTTAAATACCTGATTCTTAAAACCCATATTATACTGTGAAACACAAATGCAATTTTGCTGATTTTAATTATACCTTTATCAAATTTATCACTTTCCTATGTATTGTGTGATAATCTATACATGGAAAATAATATATTGCTGAAATTCTGAAAGTTAATTACTACAGCCACTCCTTGTTTACTAACCTCAGTTACTGACCATTGGCAAATAAGATAGACAACAATGTACACTAGAGACTAATGCTGTGGAAATTGTACAAGAGAATTTTATCTGAGACAGCAATCTTCACAACTCAGTCACGTGTTTGCTCAGTAATCATTTCACTTAAATACAAAGTCACTGAAATGGATTGTGGTCACTAAACGAGGAGTGAGTCTAGTTGGAAGCAAGAAATAAGAGACCTAGTTTAATCTAGTGATTAAGGCACCGGGCTAGAAACCAGACTGTGGAGACTGTGAGTTCTAATCCTGCCTTAAGCACGAAACTGGCTTGATATCTTTGGGCCGGTCACTTTCTCTCAGCTCTACTCACCTCACAGGGTGGTATTATCGGGAATATGGGAGGCGGAAGGAATATTAAATATGTTGGCCTCGAGTTATAAAAATAATAAAGGTGGATAAAAAAATTCAATAGGCAACTCTCTAGAATAAGTATGTAGGGTCTTTGGATCATGGGGCTTTCCTCCTCATCCCATCTTCCATACAATAAACATTATTTTTAATCCAACAAAAGTCCTATTTTTAAAAATCTGATTGTTATACACAACAGCATGTCAATCAGGGAAATGAGGGTTATCTTTCCTCTTCTACATGCTACAAACCATTGAAATTCTTTTAAAGCAATTATACATCAACATCAATCTTAGTTAAGTATCACACAACTGTAGATTTAATTAGGATTAATCCTAACCCTAACCCTACAACCAGGAATCTCTCTTGAATAGACCCAGTTGAGAAAAGCTGATCTAATCAGAACAAAGGTCATAAAATGGGGCAAAACTCAGTTAATAACTGTCTTACTTAGCAATGAATTTTTTTGCTCAATTATGGTCTTAAATCAAGGACTACCTGTACAGATGGAACAAAGGAAAACAAGTGCTTGAAAGGATTGCAATTTATACTATGCCACAATCTTAAAAGAATTTTTTTAATAAAACGTATATTGGTATATGTCACCAGATAAATTTTCTAGTATAAAGGCACTTTATATTTATGTTGGAAATGTGAACAAGAAGGGTCTTTTTATCAACTTTGGTGGAGATGTAAAAAAGTTAGAATTTTTTGGATTCTAATACATACATCGAATTAGAGGATTTAAAGATTAACACACAATTGAGACCATATTTTTTTCTTTTGTGATTGGACAAACAGCTGGAAAAAATCAAGGAACTTCATTTTTGTGTATAATTGCAGAGACATTATTGTATGCATAGAGATAGCAAGATTCAGCATTACCCACATCAGAAAAAGAGTTGGTAAAGATGATGGAACTTGATGAGATAGGTAAGTTGACTTCTTGGAGAAGAAAAAACAGTAAAAATGACAAATGACTACATTTACTGCAGTGGTGGGTTTCACTTACCTTTGCTACCGGTTCGGGAACAGGAGCGCGCGCACGCTTCTGCGCAGAAGCTCCGTGATGACGTTCTGCTGGGTGGGCGGAGCCTCCCACTGCCGCTACTACCAGTTCGGCCGAATCGGGCCGAACCGGTAGGAACCCACCACTGATTTACTGCTAACTGAAAACCCCTCATAGACTTTTTGCATAAAATAGAAAAAACATACTTTGTTTTGGTTTTGAGGATTTATGGTTTTGATTATTGGACAAGATAGATTATAGAAAGAAAAGACTTACGTTGTAACCATAAAGTTCAGAGGTAAATTTGTAGCTGTACTTATAACTGTTGTAAAGAAAGTTGGAAGCTACAGGTAGTCCTTGACTTAAAACAACTGAGACTGAAATCTTCAGACATTGAGCAAAGCGGTTAGGCAAGACATCATGTGACTACTTGGTTCAACAACCATAATCCCTGCACTCCAGGGTTAAAAACCTGCCTGCTGGATATACTGACTCCTATGGGAGGGTAGGGGCTAAATCCCTCCAGAAGGCAATCCTTTCACTATTAAAAAGGCTGGCTGGAAAATGTCTATCCTGAAATCCAAGCAGGATTTTAGCACAGTGTGTTTGCAGCATGGGGCGTTTGCAGCCAGCCCCCAGAGATAAGAGGACTCCCTCTTGTTTCCTGAGAGGTGACAGCAAAAAGACCCCACACTGCATCCATCCCAAAATCAAAGCACATTGCAAATGCACCATGCTGCAAATACTCTATGCCAAAATTCTGCTTGGACTTTTCCAGCCAGCCCCCAGAAATCTGGGGGAGTCTTCTTGGCAGTGCTAGCAATCTTTTCTGCCAGCTTCCTTATTGACTTTCTGGGGAAGCTGGCAGGGAAGATAGCAAATGGCAATCACATGATCGCAGAATGGTTGGCAACTAGTTGTAAGTGCAAACAGGTTACCAAGCCCCCAGGTCATAATCAATGTAATCATGGAGGTGTTACAACCACCATAACTTCAAGAGAGTTCTAAGTTCCTTTGTTCAGTGTCATAATTTCTGACACTGAATGAATGGTTTTAAGCAAGGACTACCTGTACTTCTTTGTATTTTTTTTTATTTCATTTGTTGAACTTTTAGCTTTCTGTTTTTTTTTCTTAGTTTATATTAGTTTGTATTCGTTTTTGTTTTGTTTTTTAATTAAAAAAATATACATTAAAAAATTACAAGGTAGTCCAGAGCTTTAAGGATTGGCAGCAAGCTTCACTAGGTTTAGTTATAACTTCTGAATAACAAATTCATAATAGAAAATCAGACCTATGTATCATCTGCTGCATTAGTGTTTTCATCTGCTGGCCAAAATGTACTACAAATCGCTAAAAATTAAGCAAGTGCTGAAAATATGGCTTTGGCACAACTCCACCTATACCAACAACTTAACAATGAAAGAAGAATCTAATGTTACACAAGTTTACAATCAAAAAGTAAGAACTGTACAGTAAGAGAACGCTATTAAGCAATCCGTGCAAGAGAAATGGTAAAAACTTCTACTGGATCCTAAAAACATCCTGTCATAACATCCATCCAAGCCAGGACATTCCGGCCCCCCCCCAATTTTTAAAATACTGATGAGGGGAGCCAACTTTCAGAAGACAACACAAGTATAAATCGTTTCCAGAGCAAAGAAAATCATTCGTGCCAGCATTAATGGAAGAGGATTCTCAGGTGACTTTCACCGAAAACGTACGAGGCACATAGCCTTCGTTTTGTCTCTCCATTTTGGCATATATATTTTTTTCTTACAGAGATAATGCCTATGTCCCTAAATAAGGGTAAACCGTATTCCCCCCGCCCCCGAGGAGCATCTGACTAATCAAAATGCAGCCCATTCCCTAACAAAACTCACACGAATCCATGCCTGCCCCCTCCTCCCGGTATGGTTTTCTTTCAAAATGGCTCCCATTTTAACTGTGCGGACTCCCAAACAAGGGCAGCCCTCCTCCTCCTCCTCCTCCTGCATCCCACTGTCTTCAGGGGGTGGCTTCTGCCTTTTCCCTCATTTTTTCCCCCCTTCCACGCACACAAACAGGCCGCTGGCACACTCCCCACTTATACCAGGCTCAGCGGTGCCCACGAAGGGGATTCCTTTTCGCTCACTTTTATTCCAAGCTGC
The DNA here is from genome assembly GCA_003457575.1 of Thermophis baileyi. Classification (NCBI taxonomy): domain Eukaryota; kingdom Metazoa; phylum Chordata; class Lepidosauria; order Squamata; family Dipsadidae; genus Thermophis; species Thermophis baileyi. The sequence goes on along the minus strand of QLTV01003994.1, from coordinate 3,149,251 downwards.
CTCGGATAGCAAGCAAGCAAGCAAGCAGGCGGCTCTCCCTTCTGTCTCCGGAGCTCACAACACAGGCGTCGCGAAAATACCCCCCCCCCCGAGAGCCAGAAAGGGAAGGGCTCCCCACTTTTGCTTTTCACCTGCCCAGTCAAGGGCACTCCCCCTCCGCCTCCTTGCGTGACGAGGAGGTGGGGGGGGAACGGCCATCCGAGCGCTCGCGCCGCACAGCGCACGCGCCTCGCAGCCTTGCCCTTTTCTCTTGTTTTAAGGCGCCGTCTTGGCTTTTAATCCGCCGCTTGTTCCGCCCGCCACGCTCCCATCGGCATCTTTTGCATTGGCCAATCAGAAGAAGAGGGTGAAATTGATGAACCCTGTCCTCTCCTCCCTTTTCCTACGGTTAGATTTATATTCCAAGGGGAGAGGTAGAGAGATTTAAAGCGACAGCTTCCCTCGCATCGGTTTCGGGCGATGGGAAGGGTCCGCAGCAAAGGAAAGGATGGTTACTTCTTATGTGTATTGACAGGATCATGCAATAAAGAATAGATCTCCCTTTCATCACTTTTTTTTTTAAAACTATTGATGTGAGCGCTCGGTCGCTCCTGCACAGGGAGAGTAGAGTACAGATAGACCTCGAGTTAACAACAGTTGATTTAGTGACCGTTCAAAGTTACAACGGCACTGGGAAAAAAGTAAGTTATGACCGTTTTTCACACGACCATCGCAGCACCTCTATGGTCACATTATCAAAATTCAGAGGCTGGCAACTGACTCATTTATGATGGTTGCAATGTCCCATGGTCATTTGATCACTTTTTGCAAACTTCTGACAAGCAAAGTCAATGGGGAAGCCAGATTCACTTAACAACTGCCACAAACCTAACAACTGAAGTGATTCATTTAACAACTGTGGCAAGAAAAGTCATAAAATGGGGGAAAACACACTTAACAATTGTCTCAGCAACAAATTTTGGGCTCAGTTATGGTCATAAGTCGAGAACTGCCTGTATATGAAGCAGTCATTCTGGATCGTGGGAATGAAGCTGTTGACAGCATCTGTGAAAAACAATCATGCTTTAAGCTTCATTTCCTCCCGTTTCTGAACTAGTTCAAAAGATGAATATACTTGCGAATGAAGGCGCATATGCTTGCCTCCATTCTTTGGGACATGTTTTCAATTACCTATATGAGTTGAGAAATATGCATCCCCCAAACTTATTATAAACTAGCTTTAGGTTTCAACTGATCGTTACATGGGGTTCTTCTATGCATGCATACTTTTGTTATATCTTTTATGATTATTTCATTATTTATATATCTTTAAGGAGTTTTGATCTGTTGCCCCCACCCAAAGTTATAAGATGGGGCAGTTAATAAGTGTGCTAAATATATACATTACAATACACCTTTCAAATCCTTTTTGAGGATTCCTTCTAGAAAGTAGATAACCACTTTTCAAGAATTGTATTATAGTCATGCCTTTCCTTGTTCATTCACTAGATACATATCCTGCCTTTTCTTGGAATCCGAATAGTATTGTCCAATTTCTTTCCCCTCAACAGTAACCCTGTAGTTTCAGACAATATTGTGTTTGCATAACACTGATCCACCAAACCACTTGCATTTTGGCCTAGTAGTGAGTAACATGGATTCAGTGGGTTGGGTTAATTTTTAAGTACCAGTATGAGCTCAGCAAGCCTAAAAGTAATGCTTAAGAATGGGTTCACTGAACCTGTGTAGCTGAGGATGTATTTGGACTTTGGCTCTTTTTTCTTTTAAATTACAGAAGGAACGTTAATGAAATTGGTATGGCTAGAGAAAGGGTGGGGCAATAAAATAATCACAGTTACTCACCAACAGTTCTTGGCACTATTTCAGAATAAATGTAATTCACCCAGGAAAAGGTGGGGCGGAAAATCTTTAATACTTGCTTGACAGCCAGAACATGTTCATCCAAAAAACTTGCTGTAGTAGTGCAACTTATCTGTGGCATGGTGTGGTTAACGTAAGAGAACCGTATTATTAAATGCTTAACAGGCCATACATTGTAGACAATTTGTTATCCCCTTCAGCCATGCAATATACTCTTTTCCTGATACAAGTACCAAAGATTCATAATCCTTTCTTACAGTGAGTACTGTATGAAATTTCTGCATTCATTCAGAAAATTAGCTGTATTGCTAAAATAAGTTACTAGATACCTTTTTTTAAGTATTTCACTGGGAATTTAATGTTTCTGAAATTTGCTTTTTATCAGTTTACCTGTGACGCTTAATAAATCCTGATTCAGCATGTTTGAACACTCCCTATATTTCAGGTAGGGATAGATAAAATTTTCTGGTTTCTTGCCAAGTCAGTATATTTTTGCCCAACTATACTGTATATACATACAAATATATTTAAATATTAGGGCTCCTTAAAGTGCACAGCCATCAGTTTCTCACTGTGTATATGAGCTTTGTATCTCAAATATTAATAACAAATTGAAAGGAATTTTAAGTTTTTTCAAATGTAGCTGACAGAAAAACAACTTCATTTGCTCTTTAATTAGAAAAAACGTAACTGTTAAGAAATGCAGCTTTTAATTCCTAAAACATTCCTTCAGATGAAAAGGGCTACCCTATTTGCATGCTGGTGATAGAAAAATTGTGTCTATCATGGGGCATGCATTGGATAGTGGCAAATGTAATCAGCATATTTTTTCTGCTAAACATTCAAAGGGAGAAAATGTATACCCAGGTGCAAGGCATCTTTTTTACTTCAGTCTTCTTTATATGAGACTTTCCTATTGTACCTTGTCAAATAACAGTGTATGCACAATGCTTATTTCATACTTTATAGTACAGCAAAACTGCTCTATAACAGCTGAACATATGCTTGTCAGATTGCTTCTTTCCGCTTTGGGAGAAAATTATACTGTACATGGTGTTAGGTATACCACCAAAAAAATTGCCAAAAAGGGGTCTGTGTGTCTTACGGTTATATCTTTGGGAATTAGATTACTAAAAAAATATTGTATTGACAGCATCATCAGCATCAATACTCACAAATGTTTATTATGTAAGATTTTTTTTACCAGTTTACGTTCGGCCTTTCTGTTGGCTTGCATATTCATAGTTGGTGTTTATTTTGGGAAAGCCTCTCTGAAGAGGCCATTTCTCAAGCTCATGAACTTGCTGTGCTTTTGGTTCAATGCAGTAATAAGGTTCTTTTGTTGAGGCCTCATGGTTTTTAACACTAATTGCAATTATGAGCTAATTTTGCAGAAAAGCAAACAACCAGTGATAAATACAGTAAGAGATTTTATAGCTATGCCTAAAATCAGAAAGAACCTGGTAACACCTCTTCAGAATAGCACATTTTAGTGTAAGACAAAAGTTTTTTGTCAGCTGCAGCTCATTACATCAGATGCATGAAGTGTCTTGACTGAGGTAATATTATTAAATACATTGGGATGAAGTAGAGGGAAGGATGGGAAGACAGGGTACTTATGCAGAAGAAAATTTTATGGGAGACAGATTATAGTGGAACAGGTGTACTACTTCTTTGTCCATTCTCAGATTACATGTTCTAGCATATCTCTGTTGGTAATAAGTGCTTTTTAGTGTGCAAACCGTTGTTTTATGAGAAGATGATATTTCACTAAAACAGGCAGTAAAATAATTAAGAAAACTATCTTTTAAAAGAAATTTCAAATTCTGGCAGGAATGCCCAGGGATGTCATCCCTTTACAACTGCTACATTTACATTCCTAGAAATTACCTATCGAGAGATAATTCATGAAGGCTTTATGGTGCAGAGGTCTGCTCATGATCTTAGGAAGCAGTCCCAGATGGTGTCTGGAGTAGTAGTAAATAATTAATTTTCACAAATAAATTATTTAAAGTCCTTACAGTGCAGATAGACATGTTTATGAGAGCTTCAAATGTTATGTTTCACTTCTAAACACATCATAATCAGTCCCAGTGAAAATAAACATTAGTTGATAAATAGATTAAGCTGAATTTGATTTCAGGCTTTCAAAATGTTGGCTTGTTATTCTTTATTCCCTTTATGCTATCACTGAATAATGGCAGGATCAAAGAAGCAAGTAACAAGGTGAATGGTTGCATTATTAAAGATACTGTACTTCTCCAGGTCAGCTGTGTTCAGTACAGAGTTACAACTGACGAAATAAAATACACCTAATAAAGAACAGCCTTATATTTTGGTTACAACTAAACTAGATTACAGAAAGCTGTGTAAGGATTTTTATTTTGCTTGCAATAACTATCTTTGTTTCTTGAAAATTAGACAAATATTTCCTATAGTATGTAAGTATAAAGGTTCATTATTGATTTACCATTATGTGATATATTCAGTGTATATACTTGTGATTTTTTATTATCTAATGAAATTTCTTATTTTCTGTATATATTGAAGCCATTAGCACAATGCACATATATGTACAGAGTGACTTTTATTTGGAGAATATGTGTATTGGAAGAAAGATTAAAGTGTCTTTTAAAAAAGCATGCAGATGTTAATGTTAAGTTTGTTTGCACTTTATAATTATGACCTAGATTCAAATTAATTGTCATCCTGGTGTGTTTCAAAATTGGCACAATGAGTTGATCTATATAGAAAGTAGGAATGTTGGAGGAAATTTTATATAAAATAACTATTTTGTATGTGTCTAATTTTTAATCACATGTGAAGCCGTAATTCAGTTGACATAGATGATATAATTGTTCTGATGTGCATAATTCTCAATAGATAATATTAATCTTCCAATAGAACTCTAACCATCTAGTTAAACTGTGTAAAGAATTGTAGGTATATTTGTCTTTCAACCCAAACTAGATCCTTGGGTTATCACATAGACTTTTTTGGAGCAAATTCAAATGATGAGTCTATGACAATTTTACAGAAAGGAAATGGAAGATTTACAAGATTTAATTGTCTTCTTATTCATAACTCAGATTATTAAATTTGTTCTCTCAAATCTTACAGAGCTTGAAATCATGCAGAATATGATCAAAATATAAATAATTTCAATATAACAACATTCACTATATGAAAAGTGAATAGTATATTATTTGATATGCTTTACTCTGAAGACAATACTGACAATGAGCAAGAAGATTTGCCTTATGATGGAGATCTACAACATAGAGGTCAATGTAGTTGTGATTCACAGAATTTGGAAGAATTTATTTCTGTAGAACACGTCTCCCCAACTGTTTCCACATTGACATCTTCTATCAGCAGTCTGTCAAAAGAAAATTCAGACTGCAAAATGCAATTGTCTCAAAGGAAAGTAAATACGGTGCTATTGACAAAAAAAAATGACATACAATTTACCATGACAACAGGAAAGGAAATACAAGTTGGCGATTTTACCAGTTCAGGAAGAAACAAAAAGTTTTCCAACTCAAAAATGTCAGATGTCCTTTTACGTCATTTTCCAACAGAAGACTTAACATACCAATTAATTGATTCTGAGACTATCCCAGAGATATCGTTTACTGACAGTTTTGATGAAACAGTGCTAATAAAAAATAAGAGTTCAGAAAATACAGGGATATTTTCCCCAGATGAAAAAATAAAGAATAGTGAAAGGAAAGTAAATTGTAACTCAGTTGTCAAAAATTGGGATTTGACTCAAGATAAGCTATCTGTAACAGACGAGGGTGCTCTTGTTTGTAACAGCAAATACTGCAACATGGATGACTCACAATTTCTAATTCAGAAGGAACCTGGAAGACTTAATGAAGACTTAAATTATACCTCTACCCACAAAGAGTATCAAAATCAACAATATTTTCTGGATAACACTGAAAAATTTCATAATCCCCAATGCAATGAACACCAGGTTTATTATAGACTTCACGATTCCTCTGAGATTTCTCCAAAAGTCAAAGAATTAAAAAGAAATAATGAAAGCTTTCTATTTAAAAGAACTAAATCTTCCACAAATTTGCTTGGTAAAGATGTTCTAGAAGCAATTACATTTTTGGAATCTGATACAGTCAGAAATCAAGAAGACGAAAATGGAACTTTTGAACTTGATCAACAGCTAGAGGTAGATTAAAAGTGATTTGTCTGCATATAAACTAGGTCTGCTTCTATATTGATAAATTCAATCACTGATTTTTGAGTTAGATCTCCAAATCAATGCTGAAAACCTACTTTAAACATTTGTTAATTTAAATTAAATGCCAAGGGGATTCTTCTGGATTCTTGATTAGGAGGGGGGGATTGCAATCCTAAACCACTTTCATAGTCTTATTAATAGAATGTTTCTTAATAAATATATATACAATTATACTGCAATAAATGCAGTGTGACATACATGTGCTGAAGAATATTTAAATGAACTGAAATTCAATGGAACTTTAAGAAATAAAAATTACACATTAAGACTAGTTTCTGATTTTTTGCCAATTCTCCCCCTCCCCTTATTTTTTTTAGTAGAGTCCATTGCTATCCTGGAATCAGCCTTGGAAATCACTGATTACTGTGGAAATAATTTTAATTGTTCTTTATCATAATAACATAAATTATCTTTATTTATGCTAACAATTCCTAGTTTCCAAGTCATTAATCCATTATCTCCATTATAAATCTCTAGCAATATTACAGTAGTAGCTAATTTATGACAATATACTGGCTCAGGACTCTCCTTGCATGTGGCATTTTCTTCAAATTAGCCTGCTAGCTTTTTAGCCATATTATGTATTAGAAAAGGCTCGTTTTCCAGTCTTCCTTTCTTTCTACGTTTGTAATGTACTTTCCCATTACATCATTTCATTTTCATATTTTCTGCATTCTGATATATTCTTTTTAGGTTTTAATGTATGCTGCCTTGAATCTGTCCAGTTTGATGGCCATATGGGTTTTAATAAATAATAAATAAAACTACAGTAGTTGATATATGTTGTTCTCCTGTCTAATGGCATGTGTTTTACTCTGATTTTTTTCTGAACCAAATTCTTTTTTTCCCCTTCACAGTTCTTGCAGTACTTGTTAGCAGCTTACTGACTATAGAAGTTAGAATGCTTTTGAGTATCCCATGACATAGATCAACAAATCTGCACCTATGGATGCTCAAGTGTCCAAAATGATACCTGCAACCAATCAAAATTAATTAAACCACGTTTTAATTCTATACTTCTTCAAATGTATGAAATCTTCAGGCATTGTTTAGGCATTGGTATGCAAAATCCCATGAGATCCAAGAGTAAAATTGCTAAACCCTCATAAGATTTAAGGTGATTTGGGGAACCTGAAATGGTGCTGATTCCTGTCATACGTTATTGTAACAGTGCAACTAATGTTATGCTGAAAATATTAACCACATTCAAAAATGTTTTACTGCACCTTTTCAAACTACAGGTGCTGACAAGACAAGCTGAGGTTCAAAATCATATTGATCACCTAAGATTTAGTCCTAAGGTAAATCTCTCAGAGTAAGAAATCAATTTCATTATTGAGGATAACTTCTTAATAAAAAATAATGTACTGGTATTTTCTTTTTCTAAAGCCCTATCAAATTGTATGATATGGTACATACGGTAGTTCACCAAACTTAAATTCTATTATTGCAGGGTACAGTGGGCATTTAAAATTAAACTGAATACAAAAATATTAAAATCTTGTTCAGAAAGAATGTTTTTGCCTGGCAATGAAAATATATTGACATAGATGAAAGTATGTTTTCCTAGGGAGTTTTTTCCATAAATAAGGCACCTCAGTTGAAGAAACCTTTGTGTATTTGATAACCTCACACTTCTGTTTTGGAAGAGGGCTTCTGAAGGTGAATGGAGTCCACACCATGTACTTAAGGAAAGAGAAATTCCTTGAAATATTAATGGCCCAGATTGTGAGAACCTCGCAAATCTCAGTCCCCATTGCCAAATTATCTTTTGTGGAGCAACTCAGCACTTCTTGATTTCTGTAACTAGGATTGCTGTAGTTTGTGATTAATATATTTATAAATATCATTTTTCAAAAGTTGGGCAGGAAAAATAAAGAACCAATTAGCTGTTATCCTCCATTTTCTTTCTGTTTTATTACAACACTGGTGTCTTAAATAATGCCTTAATTTGTTCCCAACCGTCTACTTTACCTTATTCCCTTAATTCCTCTCCTCCCTCCAATTCTGAAAATCACCCCAATTTTTTCTCCTGTTTGTTTGCTTTACTCTTTGCTATTCAACAGCTTTCAGTCTCAAAATTTAATTTATTTCTCTTTCAAAGCATCCCATGATCAAAATTATTCATTGGGAAATCAGGGATAATAGAATTAATTCCGTAATGTATTTTTCCCTCTGACTTATTTTATATTGTTTTTAGAAATATTTTATCTATGTGCTTGCCTTGTTTTTTTTAGGACATTGCAGGTTCTGTTAAAGTATGCACATACTGTAATTTTTAGAGTTGACAAAGTAGTAATGTTTAGAAGCTTTTAATTTAACATGATAACATTATTTTATCTCCTGATTTAGTATCTGGCTACAAGTTATGTTTTTCTATGTGCTTACTCTGTAAGCCACACAGAAGATTTTACTGCAGGATGTATAGATATATAAATATTTAGAGTAATGAAAATATGGTAATGTTTAGAAATTATTTTTTTTATTACAAAATTATTGTTTGAGGCTGCTAAAAGGATGGGATAATTGAGAGAGGCAAGTGAATGATTTCTATTGTTAATTCTGATTTTGCACTTTTCAGTGAACCTGTATATTTTCACAGATACCTCCTTGTTCAAATTCACAGACAGCAGAACTTAGTATTGAAGCACAAAGTACTGGAATAGCTTCCAAAATGTCTGCCTTTTCTCCTGCAACCATTCCTATGGAACATTGCATGTTTGATTTTTCCCAAGCCCCTCATCCAGGTACTTTAAATAGGCTTTACAAAAAAGCAGGTTGTTGTCTTGAGAAAATTTTCCAGACTTTTTGTTTAATCTTTTTTCAATTTTGTTTGGTAGAATCACGGTCTAAAAATATAACTTCTTCATTACCGTTAGTTGATGCAATAAGACAACCATCTGTGAACACTCCTTTTCTGCAAAATATAACAGATGACGCGGAACAGATATTAAAGAAACAAACTGAAGAGCTGAAAGCAAATGTAATGCCACATGTTAATTTTTAAATGTTTGGAACTTGACCTATTTTATTAACGTCTCATCTGCAAGTTCAAATGCAATGTATTTCTTTCCTTTTTTTAAAGGTTGAAATATTTTCTGAGTGTATTAAACAGAATGTATTTTCAGTACAAGAACATCTTCAGGTAACTTCAACTTTATATATACTTTTAAAAGACAGGAGCGCCATTTGAAGATTATCCAGTTCCATGATGTAGATCTGTAGATCATCATGATGTAGATCATGATGTAGAAGAGGGGGTCAATCTATTCTCCAAAGCACCTGAAAGCAGTACAAGAAGCAATGGATGGAAATTAATCAAGGAGAGAACCAACCTAGAACTAATGAGAAATTTCCTGACAATTATAACAATGAATCAGTGGAACGACTTGCCTCCAGAAGTTGTGCATGCTCCATCACTGGAGGTTTTTAAGAAGCAATTGGACAACCATTTGTCTGAAATGGTATAGGGCTTCCTGCTTGAGCAGGGGGTTAGACTAGAAGACCTTCAAGGTGCCTTTCAACTCTGTTATTCTGTTACCTGTTTTTAATAAGAACTAAGTTTAATTTATTAAGCAACCCTAGGCTGAAAGGAAAGTTACATGGCAGAGACCCATCATTCACACACCCACTGATTTATTCTATGCCTTGACCTATAGCATTTCCTCCTTACTTAAACTGGTGTGTTTTGAATTATTTTTCTCATTGAAACAAACAAGAGGGAAATTTTAGATTTGATAATCTGTGACTTTATCAGACAAATAAGGAAGCTCTGAATTCAAATTTTCTCTTTACACACCCTGTTTCAGCTGTTATGGGAACTTGGTTTTCTATGATAGGAAAATGTTTATCAATATAGCAGTCCCTGAAATTATTCAAATAACAGCACAACAATTTCATTCCATTTCAGTCTTCCTACACCGGCCTTTGGCAGAGTTAGAATCGCTGTGGCAGCTTAGATTCAGTCTTTTGCCTATATAAGCAATACTGCGTGATTTTTATCATTTCAGAATACTATAATATGTAAAGCTAATTTATTGCATACATTTTGAGATGTAAATGGGTGAACGCAACTATGACTTGAATATCCTGTGTTGGAAGTTAACAAAATAGTTTAAGTGTGGATTCAGTATAGTTTTGTATGACAGAATGGAAACCACTAGTATACAGAGTCCCTAGCCCCATGGTACTGTACCACTATGACCACTTCTAGAGAGCAAACAGATGTATGAAGTTACTGTTTTGTGTGATGCTTCCTCTTCTTCTGTTAAATTGGATTCAGGAGCCTACATGTGCATGGATGCCTCCCGCATGAAAAGGGCATGTAGAATTCTGCATAGAGTAATGTACCATTTAGATATTTTAACAAGTGCTTATTTTCATAGAAGAGGTACTGAAGCAGCAAAATTATAACAGTGCTCAAGGAATGAGTTTGATGGGTCATGTTTGGCAACATTTAAAGCTGGAGATCAGTTTAGAAAGTTTAATGTCATTCAGATTTAGTAATTCTGTTTATATTGTTTCTTCCAAAATTATTGGTATTATATATCTGAGGAGAATTTGACATTTCAATTTCTATTAATGGAATAGATTACTTGAATAGATTTATGGTAAAATTAATATGGAATTAAATGATTTTATTATTTTTGAATGAAGTTTTTGCAACTTTTAAAAGAACAACTGGAGCAACTGGAACATAATTATGTAGCTACCAAGGAAAAGCATTATGCTTTGCAACTTCAGAACCATAAGCATTCATCAAGAACTATTGGAAAATTTGATCCTAACAGGTCCAGTATTAATGTTTTAAAATAACATAGCTATTAATTTTTTTACTGTACTACTTTGTTAATATTGCAATCCGATCCTCTGTACCTAGAAATAAAACCTATTGATGCTTGATTTCAGTTAAAAATACGTTTTAAGCCTTTCTAAATCCAGTATTTACTGTCATAATCTTTTTTGTTGGATAAATATTTAATACTTTATAATTATAAAGTGATAATTATAACTATGAACAGCCCAAAAACAAAATGTAAAATAACTGAATAGATAGCAACCAACTCACCCCCATTGTCACAGATAAAAGTATAGGAGTAAGAGGAGGTAATTTTTTTCTACAGGTAACTTTATTACTATTTTAAAATGTAGGCAACATAGAAAAATATAGCTGGAAAATCAAAACTATGCCATTACTATTTCATAGTATAGGACCCATTTTTCTTCTTGGTTCTCTATAGAACTGTCTATCAATTTTCTCCTCCCAAACTAAACTGTTTCTTGCTAATCTAACTAGTATTTTCATCACTGCAGACATTTTGAATTTTCCCATTCAATTTCACTGTTTTCAGCAAATATTAAACATTATCTCTCATAAATGTAGTATTTCAATTTCCAATTTCTCATTTATTTTTCTATTGTTTCATATCTTACATCTGATAGCATCTGATAATGAAAGAACAGAGCAAAATTAATGTTATATATAATTTTGAGTGGGTTTTTTTTTTTTTTGTATTTAGAAAAGTAGAAGGGGAAATATTTAAACTTGGGATGTTCCTTGAAGATATCAAAGAGAAAATTGAGAAGACATTCGCTTCATATTCCTCAACATATATAACATCACCGTCACTCAGATCCCACCCATCTCCTATTTGTTCAAGCTATTCTGCGGTAATCCATTATCCCATATTTTGTAAATCTTAAAGACTGATTAGTAAAGAAAGAAAATAATGTAGTCTTCAATCCAAAGGAATTAAAAAAATCATTTTCTGACATTTAGTAGACACTGACCCGTATAAGTGTTTTGTTTTTGTTAATTTCATCAAGAAAATTATTTTCAAAATTACAGCCGTCTCTTCAACAAAAATATTTTCTCAATTATCCAGGTTTTATGGCAAGCCAGGTTATATACCTATAATCTTAATCAGCATTTTGTAAGCAAAGACAGAGCACTTTCAATACATTTATTTTTGCATGTTTTAAATAGATGTATTGTGCTTCCTATATTTCTCTTACGCTTCTTTTAGAGTCCTTTGATTACAAGTATCAATGAATCTCCAAAAAGAAATGGTGCAGGACTAAATATTCCCCAAAATGAGAACTACTGGAAGAATAAAAATCATCCTATAGAAGGAACTCCACAAAAGGCATATAAAAAATCTATACAAGGTGACAGCAACCATCCATTCCAGCAAATGTAAGGTTGAACTTTTACGATAATCACTGAAGTTGATTAAATTTAGTAAGGATGTCCCTCTGGCCTAGTTGAGATAATATTCCAAATAAACGTGTAATAGGCTATTAGTTACTCTCCAAAGATAAATTGAAGACTATGTTATGTTGTGTTTTGAAAAATAAACACTAATAATGGCTTACTAATTGAGGTAACTCAAACACAAGCTGAAATTTAGACTTGCGTGAAAGAATTGAATGCATTAAAACTGAAATTATATAAATATATTACTGTAGTTTGGATAGAGTGTTCTTTTATGTCTGACCCAGTATAAATTAAGAATGTTGGTTTTTTTCTTTAAACACCAATGGGCATGACATCAGTTTGAGGAAATTTAACTATTATCCAAGGTGGTTTGCTTGTGTCAGCTTTTCTGGGACTTATGACTTGTTACACTGATTATTATTTTTTCTAAATGCCTGTTACATAAATTAAGTGATTGCTGCTGAAGATTTTAATTATTTTTTTTAAAGGATATGATTAAAGATTTGTTATAAAATGACATCCACTGCAGCTTCCTTTAAATCTGTATCTAGGATTGGGACAAGTATAATAATACTCTTCAAAGTTGAAGAAACTTGCTATCAGGGTTGAAATTAAACAGCATTCTTCATTAGAAAAAAGTACATTAAGGAAGAAATTTTTAAAGATTCGTATTTTGCTTTTTCCATAGTCATCTAAAACTACAGAAGAAAAATATCCATTTAAAAACAATGGCATCTGTGGACAAAGCAAGACAACAAACAAATAAGCATATTCTTGTAAGTCAAGTTCATATTTAATCTGCTTAATGGTTCAATAAATTATAGTTTAATTATGTAATAAGGTACATTGCTATAAATTAAATGAATGTGCTAAGTTGTCTGTCATTCTTATTGTTTAATTTATTAACCACTCTATATTTTATTTTATTTTTATATTTAAGATTAAAGAATTTGACCAATACAACAGATCCCATAAAACAAAACAGAATTACAACAATGAACAAGAAAATACAGATAGGTAACTTCCCAAAATATATTAAATTTGCTATTTTTTCCTTTCTCATATTCTTTCATTTTTAGGCATTTTTCTCTTGAACCAAAACCAAATATTGTCCAATATGACAATTTCACTACATAAAGTTCAGAGCTTTTTATAAATAGAATTATATCTACTGGTGGTAAATGCATTTATTCATGTGTTGCTACTAATTGGCCAAGTATCAGAATATCGATCCAATCAAGTTTCAATCATCTCAGATAATAATCTGATACTACACAATGCTAATCTTCTTTTCATTTCCATCAGGAATTTAAATGATCTTCAAATAAGATCTTCAGCTCTAGCAAATTTAATCAGCAAAGAATCTAATGAGGTTGATTTCACTTTACTGAATGAACAAAGTAGAACAAGATAAAAATAAACATTTGTGTTTAATAAGTAATTAAATCATTCGAATAAGAAGCATCCACTAATCAGTTTTTTAACCTGTAATATTTTCCATAGGAAGGTCAGCTTCAGATAACTTTGAGAAAGTGAGACATTCTATCGATAAGCCTAAAATTATTATACTTCCTACATTGAAAATGCAGTTATCAAGAAATAAAATATACTCCTGTTATTCTAATAGGTTAGTATGTATATTGCAATACATAATACAAATCAAATCAGCATCCTTATCAATATAAAATGCAAAAAAACCAAGGTAGTTTACCTTACAGACTTACATTGCAAGCCTACACATTTACTTAGAAATGAGGTCAACTGAATCATATATATACTCCCAGATAAGTGATTATTAGATTTCAAGAAAAGCTTTTCTAGGAAGAAGATAATTAAGATTAGCAAGATTTATTTCTGTATAACCTTGCATCGGATTGCATCATTACCTGCATGTTTGCTGTTAAATTTCAGTTAAGTCAGTGTTATAGTTTCTTTTTAATCTAGAAATAAAACAACAGAATACAGAAAAGCAACTAGAGGACATTCTGATTGTGAAAGATTTCCGATCTTCTTTGAAGAAAAACCAGTGGATATAGATGTAACAGGTATATAAGGTATCATTTATTTAAATTCAGTTGAAGATTGAAGTTTCTTTAGCCTCTCAAAAAGTTCTCTCCATCAGAAGAAGAAAGGGTTGGGATTTTCAGATGGCCTTGAATCTAGTGTATATTAAAGAAACTTTGTGGTAATTTCTTCAATCTTCAGGTCAGAACAAATTTCTTATATCAGAACTGGCACTGCATTTAGGAAATTGTGATACTCACTTTTCTCTTATAAAAACACCAAGCATTTAGGCCTGTGATGGCGAACCTATGGCACACGTGCCAGAGGTGGCACGCAGAGCCCTCTCTGTGGGCACGCACACTGTTGCCAGCTGTTCTTCTGGTTTCCGGCACGCACATGCGTGCCAGCCAGCTGATCTTTGTGTTCACTGGAGTGCCGGAAACGCATGCGCCGGCCACCTAGTTTTTGGGTTTCCGGCGCTCCTGCGTGCACGAAGATCACCTGGCTGGTGTGCATGCACATGGCGGAAACCCGAAGACATGCGCGCCAGCTGGTCTTCGAGTTTCTGGCGCTCCAACACGCGCATTCCAGTTTGGGCACTTGGTGCCGAAAAGGTTCGCCATCACTGATTTAGGCAGAGTAAAGTATATTTTTTGCACTAAAGACACACTTCCCCCCCCCAAAAAAAAGTGGGTGGAAATGTCGGTGCGTCTTATGGAGCGAATATTGCGTCACAGACCGGGCGATGGGGAGGGAGGGGGTTGGTGCTGCAACGGTGACAGGCAGCGGTGGCGAATGGACTGTCGCTGCCACAGTTCACTGCCGCCACCTATCGGTGGTTGGATCGGCCTCCTGGAATACCACTGATCAGCTGTTCCAGGTGGCAGGGATCGCCGCCTATTACGGCGAATGGCTGCAACAGGTGGCGGCAATCCCCGCCGCCTGGAACAGCTGATCAGCGGTATTTCGGGAGGCCGATCCAACCGCCGATAGGCAGCAGCAAGCGGCGGCGATAGGCAGCAGCAGCAGCAGAATAGACCCGGGTCCCAGGAGAAAAAATCCATTGTGGGGACAGCCTCACCTACGGGAAATTTCTTCCGAAGCTTCAAGAGCTTTTGGCTGAAACGATATAGGGTTTCCTGCCTGAACAGGGGGTTGGACTAGAAGATCTCCAAGGTCCCTTCCAGCTGTTATTCTGTATAACAGCATGTTACAAGAGGCAACCAAAGATAAGTCTTAAAAGGTTTAGACAAAGCCATGCAAGATTTTCATGGCCGAAACAAAACAATTTTTTGTTTTCTTGTTTTCCTCCCCAAAAGCTAGGTGCGTCTTATGGTCTGGAGTGTCTTATAGTGCAAAAAATACAGTAATCCTCCACGTCCCTTGATTTAGCCACAATCTCATCATGAATTAGGGTCTCCTTCTACAGACATATAAAACATGTCACTTAAGATATTGAAATTGAAATTAAATCATGGAAATAATTCATTGGGTCAGCTTGTTCTTAGTGACAAATTTAATTCCACATAAGAAACAGACTTTTCCTTCTGTGGCCTTTCAATAAATGCACTAACAAAAATGGGTCTGAAGAAAGATGTTTGGAAAGCCAAATAATTACTTCTTGTCCTGAGTTTGTAAGGTGACAAATCTGAAGTTCCAAAAGATAACTTTTATCACATCCCCTTTATTATTCCAAACTACCGTGCCTTTTAATATTTTTTCATTTAACAGAAAGATTTACATTGGTAAATCTAGCCATCCTACCTTTGAATCTGATAGAAGGGCAGCTCAATAATATTCCTTACATTATCTACAGTAGATTGCCTCTGCAAATGCTTATGGGCAGCTGCAATCCTGTTGAACTTGTTGTTGTATCATGAATAATGCTCTATATTACAGTACCCACAACTTGCTAGGTGTAGGACTTGCACCAAGGTCAATATTGTTATTTCTTATTAAATAATATTTCACAGAAACATTAAATAATATTCACAGAAATATTATTTTACAGAAATTGCTTTGATGCATTTGCAATAAAAAAATCAGTGAGCTTAAACTTGCCAGCTTCAAACAGCTGACAGCCATTTAGCATATTAAAATTATAGTTTTCTAAAGTGAATTATTGACTTATTGTTTATCATATTTAACTATTTGGATCTATGCATATGCCTATTCATATCAACATTTTAAAAATAAGCCTATTTGGTTTGTACACATTGTTTAAAAATTGTTTTATGACAACAAACAAACAAACTGAAAGACACTATGGAATGCTAATTAAAATAATAAAGCAGACAGAAGATGAAGTTATATCTTTTAGCTAGGGAAAGGCCTAAATTAGTTCAGTTCATGCATCAACTGGAGGTCATGGCAACCAATTTTTGCCATATTATTAATTAATATACTATGGTTAATACTGGGGCTCTTTCAATGACTGTGCCATCAATCATAAATGATAAAAAAGATACAATAATGAAATATATTATACACACTCATACTTTAAGGTTGATACATTTATAGTGTCTAACATGGCTGTATAGGTAATGAAATAGAAGACATTTCATTCTGTGACCTACAAGAAAGTTCATCTAGTAAAGTTGACCTGAAACATCAAATTAAACATCATGGATCATGGATCCATCATGGACACAAAGAACTAAATAAAGGTAAAATACCTAGTATGTCTTCATCCAGGAAAGAGAAATATACACAAATGTTACAAATCCAGTATAATAAAGCAACGTAAAATCTAAGCATAAAAGAATAGAGAGGCTTATAAATGTATCTCTCCAGGTATACATACACACCCATGCATTCATTTACTCGTACAATATTTTATTTCACGCTTAATAAGATTACAGCTTAGAATTCTAAAATTAGAATACCATTGTAGGAAAAAAAATTCTACCTTTGTAGACGATTTACATGTTTCTTATAGAAGAAACCAGGGAGGCCTTCTAATTCAATCCAATCAGAATAGAGTTGGAAGGGACCTTAGAAGTCCTCTAGTCCAATCCCCTGCTCAAGCAGGAGACCCTATACCATTTCAGATAGGTGGCTGTCCAGTCGTTTCTTAAAAACCTCCAGTGATGAAGCCTCTACAACTTCTGAAGGCATGACCAGATTGATACGAGAGGATGTGCTAATTCATAAGCTTTTAGGAACTCAGTAGTGAATTTAGGGTCATGTACCTGGGTCAAAATTGACACGTTCACTATGGACAAACCAGTTACAATTATGTACCACCCGAAGCTTCCGAATCATTTTGCAAGGGCAATCCCATTCTTAACTTCTTATGGCTTTGAAGGATTCTAGATTCAAAGGGTGATTTGGAGAGATGCTGTCAGAAACTCCTTAAATGAGCTTTTTTTTCTGAATTTAGATGCAAACCTAGAAAAAAAGGTCCATTGGATTTAATGTCAAATAGGTATAATATACATGGCTGCAAGGGCCCCAGAACAACTTTTCCCCTTCAAACTTTGATCGCTGCAGTCTTGCAATGTATTATGTAATTCAATTTAGCAGTTATATTAGTTATCTATAACTAAACTATACCTAAAAAGTTAACAATGAACCACAAAGCTGGTGAAAAATTCGGAGTTTAGGATTATGGTAAATTGCCTATTCTGGGTGAGATTGACCTCCCCGTGATGGAGCAGACTCAAATGATTGCTTTGCTTTTACAGAACTAATCTGTGGAAACAGAGTTTGCAGCAAGATAGCAGCAAAAATAAATAAATAAATAAAAATCTCATACAAATACATTTCAGTTTATATCAGTAGTCCTCAATTTACGACCATAATAGAGCCTCCCCATTACGGACATAAGTTGTGATGTTATCATGTGAGTGATCTATTACCTTTTCTGATGTGGTCATTAAGTGAATGACTGTGGTCATTAAGTGAATCTGCAGTCTTTAAGCGAACCTATTTGCTGTGGGGCATTTTTGCAGAAAATCATACACTCGTTTTCAGCAAAACATAAAAAAATCAGTCTCACTTGAATCCACGATGCTATAAATCGCTGTAAATGTGGTCACATGACAGAGGGGAACTGTTCATCAGAGCTAGGTTGTAAGTACCTTTTGGGAGTTCGTTGTAACTTCAAACAGTTGCTAAACGATCAGTCATAAGTCAAGGTCTCCATGTGTTGCAACATATTTTGTTTTGCTGTAGAAAAAGTTTGATCACAGTAAAGCAGAATTTGGCCCATAGTATGTAATATAGGCCTCCACGTTGACACACCTTAATCTTTTCATAGCCTTTATAAGTTGCAATCTCTTAGCAAAAGATTGTATTACTATATTCCGAGCCTCCTTTTCTAATAATTAAAAGGCAGCATTATAATAATTCAAAACGTTTTGATATTTAGGGCAGGAACTGCTGATATGTTTATTTAATGAAATATTGATTTATAATTATTTTCAGGTTCGTTGCGAAAGAATAGCATTGCCCATCAAAGGATTTGTAAAGAAGAACAGAGAGAAGATTTTATAGAGAGATTATGTGACAGGTAAGGTCTGTTACAGTTTGAACCAATCAATAGCCAATTGTGCAAACTTGTACTTCAGTGAAACGTTAATTATGCAGATATATTTAAGTTAAAAGGGAAAAATTGTCATTGTTGGATGTCTTTTCTATTGTGCTTAAATGCTTGAAAGCAGTCTGACAAATAGTGCATAATTAACATCTTGATTTAAATTGGATTGCCAGGCTTTTACATTTTGCATATTAAACATGAAATGTACTGTATGAACATTTTTTTATTTTCTTGTGCTCTGTCTTTTTAGACAGAATCTATATATTCCCCAAACCCGCTATTCAAAAATGCATGATACCATTATCCTTTCACCACAGTACCTCTCTGGTAGTAATATTAATGGAAGGAAGTCAGTCAGTAATAGGAGAAAAAGGCAAAGTAAAGACATAAATAGCATGGTAAGACAAGATCATTATTTACAAAAGCAATATTGTTTAGTAGTTGGTGGAAAGTTTGAGAAATTTATATTTCAGATGTTTTAAGAATTTTGAGTTGTCATGCTCTCTGTCCTGTTGTATAGGCAATAGGTCCCAGGAGATATGTCTGTTGGAATGAATCCCTGCTTAGATTTGGTTGGCCCTGACCTTGCCTTTAAAATCCTGTAAAATTAAAATCCTGTTTTCTTCCTTAGGCACTGGATATGGAAGCAGTATGATCTGTTGGATAAGTTTTTCCCCCCAGCACTTTATGTGTTTGTATGTGGCTGCTTTGGTTTTGTTTTTTTAATGTTTTGGTCTATTAAGTGATTTTTGTTGACTTTTTATTGTTTATTGGTGAAGTATTCTGCCCTATGTTGTATGCTGACTAGGGGGACTATATATACCAATCAATGAAATGACTAGTTAAAAATAGATTGTTTAAACTAGTTAACAAAATACATTTGATGATTATGACATTTTGTCTTTAACAGATATTAAACTGCACTTTGGATAAAGCTATACAGATGGCAAACAATTTGAAGACAACAACAGAGCATATAATGCAAGCTGTCTCAGAAGATTTAGCCAAGGTCAAAATTCAGACATTATCCAGTGGCACCGCTCATCAGTACTGACAGTGTATTTTGAAGACTAATAAACTATATCTAGAATATAGGTATTCCATCCAAAATTAAAATAGACTACTGGAAAAAGAAACTTCTCATGTTGGTTTTGATGTAGCTAAATTGTGTCCAAATAAATCTAATTATTTTCACGGACCATCTTAGATACACCACATAGTATCTTACTCTGTTTCAGATCACAAAATGTTTTTCCTTAAAAAGTTAATGGTTCTTTATAATAAAATATTATGCTAACAAGTGATATGTTATCTACATTCATAAATGGAGATAGTCAATACTGCTACTCATATTTACCTGTTAAATGCACTTGCCATGTTTCAGAGGTATCTCATTCATTCACATCAGCACCATCCCACTAACTTCCTGTACAAGCCAGGAAGGACAGGGATCCAAACAAGTAGCAGTGAACAGCCAAGACATCATTCTATTATTAAGTAATAAACTATAATGCCATCAAACATGGGTTTTAAATTAATAAATTGCCCAATGATTCTGGTAACAAATTAGGAACTGTATTTCCCAAATGTATGTGCTAGTGAAGGATAGCGTCATTTAAATAAGCAATCATGTTTTTTTTTATTCTAATCCAATTTGTACCATTTTGAACATCTTTAAGCTACCAATTACCCCTGTATGCCATAACTCTTCACCTTCTGTTTCTCCTGCTCCAATCAATACTGAATGCTGTTTGAAAGGCAATTTTCCAAAGAAAGAAGAGGGGAGGGAAATGACCAACTGGTCTGTACTGCAGTCTTTAAAGATTCTCTAGAAACACAAGACAACACATTCTCCAATGTTCTTTAATTATGGTAAAGTGTTTATTACATACCTGAATTTTATCCAAATACCATAAAAGATCCATGCAATCCCAGACGCATATATTTTATAATTTATCAAATGTCTCAGAAAAGAAGTTAACTGTTTATCTGTAGTTTACTGCAAATTGTTTTCAGTGAAATTGAAGTTGCATAGAATTTTGTAGCTCTACATCTGTTAATTGTGAAATTGTGTTACACATTTATATTTTAAATTTCTTCCATAGTTTAATTTAATAACATTTTGTAACCATATATTTAGAAACAGACGTTTCCATGATAGAAAGTGTACACATTATTATTGAAATTATTAGCATATGTACAAACATGTTTTCCAAGTCTTAATGTAATATGTTGTAGTGATGAACATTCTCTACAGTGAACATTTCACAACAAAAGGCCAGTTACTGTATAACGCAAACACAATATAAAACACAAGCTGTTGCATGCACTTCGTTTTTACCATCTTCCCATTCCCCACCATAATGAAAAGCAGCAATCTCAAATGATAAAAAACAATTCTAAATAACACTTATTTGTAAAATATGTACACAGAATACAGCCCAGTTGAAACTGAGTGCTCTTAAATACCCACTGATTTCAAAAAGAAGTTGCAAAAACGGTGAAACGGTTTTCTTCCAGTGAAACCAGGGGACCTTAAAATGCTTATGTCCAGCTAGATTACATCCATAATACCTATAGCATGATTTTTTTTAATCTGTTAAATTAAGCAGAAGTGAATGTTTCACTATGATTTCTACTCATCCTTCAAATACACATTATCCTTTGGTTTTGTTACAGTAAGTGCTTTTACGTCATCCAGAAGTCTTTTAGGTGTCACAGTGTGAGTGGATCCTGGTAAAAAAACAACGCATTCATGAACATTAATTTACCACATTCATCATTGATGGCAGACTAGATTAGGATTTTTCTAATGTGCAGAAGAAAAACAAAAAACTTCATATAGTTCCATTAGAGAGTAAGGACAAAGCAATTGCAGGGGCATTCATAGCTATTTTTTAAATAGATGCTTAGTGTGCTTTATTATACTTATAAGTATATAGCAATATATACTGCTTCACAGTGCTTTACAGCCCTCTCTAAGCAGTTTACAGAGTCAGCATATTGCCCCCGACAATCTGGGTCCTCATTTTACCCACCTTGGAAGGATGGAAGGCTGAGTCAACCTTGAGCTGGTGAGATTTGAACTGCTGAACTGCAGCTAGCAGTCAGCTGAAGTAGCCTGCAGTACTGCATTCTAACCACTGTGCCACCTCAGCTCAATTATTTATACTTATAAATAATTCAAGGCAACAAATTTACCTAATACTACTACTCCTATTTTCCCCACAACCCTGTGAGGTAGGTTGAGCTGAGAGAGAGTGACTGGCCCAAAGTCACCGAGCAGCCTTCATGCCAAAGGCGGGACTAGAACTCAAGAGTCTCCTGGATGCCTTAACCATTAGATCAAACTTGATTTCTAAAGTAAAGAGTCAAATTTATCAAGCAACATTCAGAAATTTGCACCAGTGACAATTTATCATTTTCCCACTCGATCCAGGGTTCCAGGGACTTTTCTTTTAACTAATGTTCAGTAGCCTAAAAAAAGTTTGAAAATCCTCAGCCAAGACTGGAAAATGTGGTCTAAATATGGAGCTGAAACATATGTAGTGCAGATCAGGAATGCAGAAATAAGGCAAACATTCGTAACCGCAGCAGTTACTGTAAATGTGAATAGGAAAAGTAAGGACTTAGATGTTCAGAAAAACTGGCAGACTGGTTAGACATGCAATTGGCTTCTGTGCAACATTGCTCCTAAATTCCAGCATGGTATATCTGATTTTCCTAGTTTATTTCTTTCCCCATTTCCTTTAAGATGCTTCTAACATTGGTGGTGTAGTGAGTGGTTAGAATGCAGTATTGCATGCTAACTGTGCCCACTGCCAGGAGTTCAATCCTGACCGATTCATGGTTGACTCAGCCTTCCATCCTTCCGAGGTCGGTAAAATGAGGGCCCAGATTGTTGGGGGCAAATGGTGACTCTGTAAACTGCTTAGAGAGGGATGTAAAGCGGTATGGAGCAGTATGTAAGTCTAAGTGCTATTGCTATTTGTAAACTGCAATGAAAAACCTGGCAGGTGGAACAGCATAGAGACCATACAAAAGAGAAGGGGAGAGAGAGAGAGAAAGGCAAGATAAACCAGCCTTGTCCTACTCACCCCTTTAGAAAAGGGGTCCCCAACCCCAGGTCTGTGGACTGGCACCGGTCCGCAGCATGCCAGAAACTGGTCTGTGCAAACAAGCAAAGCCCCATCAGTGGGATGCAGGCAGCACATGAAACCACTCTCCCTCCGGTCTGCGGAAAAATCTCTCTCCACAGAACCAGTTCCTGGTGCCCAAAAGGTTGGGGGCCACTGCTTGCTTTAGACCTTTCTACAATTTACCTTAGCAGAAAAATGGGAAGATTGTAAAGTAAAGAAATAAAAAGAGTATGGTCACAAATCGTAAGAGCTAATTTTATGTTTTTTTGTGGCGGCTGTTAAGCAAACGCAGCAATCGTGCGAATGCCATGATCATTAAGCAAACGCAGTGGTCCTAAGTGCAAACTCATTGTTCGTTATGGGCACTGTTTTGCCGAAAACCCAAAATGCCGGTTTGGGGCAAACCATTGCAAAACACAGTCATGTGACTGTGGAATGCTGCAAACAACCCTAAATGTGGCTGTGTTGCTAAGTGCCATGGGAAGTGGAGCCTGGGGCATCTTGGGAGTGGGGAAGGCCTTGGGGGCACCAGGGCAAGAGGACCTGTGCCCGTGCTAGGCCTCCAATGCCCCGCCCCCCTACCCAGGAGGCACCCTGCACTCCGCTTAATGATCCACACGTTCATTTAACATTTCATTAGGGAGAGCAGGGATGGGGAGATCATTAAGTGAGATGTTTCACCTAATGACTGCCATGTCATGTGACCATAATGGGCAGGCTCCATTATGGTCATATCTCAAGAATTATCTGTATTCAAAAGATAGGCAGAATGGCTTTCCCTATAATATGTTTGTGTTATTTCATTTTCACTGTTTCTGTCTTTTGTTCTTTGTTCTTTTTTATATATTAAAGCAATAAAACTATTCTTAAAAGAAGGCTTACCAATAATAACTTCACAAGACTTGTATGCCTGAGAAACTTCATAAGCACAACGTGTCTCTGAATACGTAATGCCTCCAATGACAAACACAATCAGCTTTGCACCACCCTTACGTTCATCCAAGTAACTAGTTTTGGGTTTATGACGAGCACTGTAAAGGGAAGTACACAGAACTGTTCAAACTAATTATCAGGAAAACAAGGAGCAATTGTGCCAAGTACATTTAAATTCCTAACCTCACTGCTCCTGAACCATTCCAGGGTGCCGGGCACTGGGAACAATAAGGCCACTCTTTTGAATCTAATTTATTTTCTATAGCATCCTAGAAAACAAAGAAATATGACCCTGTTATACGATTCAAAGATTCACATTACCTGTAACCAGCAACCAGACTTAAAGCCTATATAGAGTAGGAAAAAATTCTTAGATTAATGGGCAATACATTAACAAAAGATAGGAACAGAAGTTGCCATTTATGAATCACTTTCTCAATGAAAAGACATTTCATAGTTACCAATAATTTATGTTCAACATTCCAAATATTTATCACTTCATGTCTCCAAATACTTATCACTTCATGTTCTTATTCCAAGACAAAACATCTTGTTCATATAACTAAATAATTTTCTACTTCTACACTGATATTAGGAGGAAGACAGAGCTTTTAGATATGTAGTCAGTTTAAGGAATTAAAAATGCTGTATATTTCCAGCAATATTTATTAGTGTTCAGTGTGTGCGTGTGCGTGTTTGTATGTGTATAGTGTGTTTGTGTGTGTGCGTGGGTGTGTTTGTATGTGTATAGCTTTCTATTAAATCTTTGAAGAAAAGCACTTCTTTTTCAGTATTTTAAATATTTAAATATATTCTGGGACTTTTAAACTATTTGGCTTCTTGAAAGTACTTTCTGCATGTTACTCAAATGCTAAGAACTGCAAAAAAAAGTAATTTCTGAATGTTAAACAAATGATAAAAAAAGCAAAAAAAAAAAAAGTTTGTGTGTGTGTGTGTGAATGTCCAAATATGCCATTAGTTAAGTTTTGTTAAAGAGAAATTGACATTTGTAGTCTTTCATATTCTGCAGAATAACATTTTTCTGTAACCCAAGGATTCAGCATGGCTAAAAGTGAGGAATTGTTCCATTAAATATACACATACACACTCACATGCTCTCTTTAAAATTTCTGCTTAAGGATTCTTCATGAAAAATTTACCTCCATGATATCTTTAACAATGGGTGTCCATCTAGAAAGCTGAAATGTTCCTTCTGAAGAGCGATTCCTTCTTGATGATCTTCGTTGCGTTGCAGACTAAAAAGTCAAATGTTTATTATCATCTAAGAAATCAGATATTCAAACAAAAATCCACAATAGGTACTCCTCCTAAGTTGCAATTTAGCTAATTGTTTGCTTTGTTCTTCATAAATCTAAATTATCTACCATAGCTTGAGATTCCACTAAACATTTCTCTTTTAATGTTCCATTCCATTCAATAAGAAAATATGTACACTCCAGCTTCAGAGTTCAAAAGTTCGGGCACAATGTAGTAATATGAGACAGGTATAGTTGTAGGTTCAGCTTTCCTATCAACTATGAATACGTTGGTTGCCCTCAGATAAGCATTACATCTGAGGTTTATCTCCATAGCCACTTTAACTTGAGATAATTACGCAAACTTTTTATTAGGTTATTGAGATCATCTTTATAAAACTTTTTGGAATGCTTTCTTATATTATAAATTCAATCTGATCAACAGATTTTTGTGCTATTAATCTACATTTTGGGGGGAAAATCTCTCACTGTGTTTCACATTTTCACTGTCATTAATTTTCATAAATTGTTCTAATTATAATGACTGCTGACAGAGGAATTTGGAAAATTAAGTGAGAAGAGAAAAAATTGCAAGGATGAGAAACTGAAACTAGTGTACTATATGAGAACCTTGAAAATAAGTAAAGTAAGATAGCTTTACTTACTGTAGTGAGGACAGGCACACCAAGGTACTTCCAATTATTTATCATGTTGCTGTCATTTTCTATCTGTACATTTTGGATCAACTTGTCCAAATTTTCTTGGGTAGTTCCTTTTTGATAAATGTGACATTTTGAATTAGTAATCAAAAACAATTGTGTAGAATAAATTGCAAGTTGCGTTAAGCCATCAGTGAAAACTTTATATGCCATAGGAACTTATACCATGCTGAATGTTTCCATCATGCCAGTGTTTATCACCTTTTCCTAGTTATACTACTCACAACAATAATTTTGATTTTAATGATTTTAACAGAGGATCATTTACCGTATTTTTTGGACTATAAGACGTTCCGGACTATAAGACGCATCTAGCTTTTGGGGAGGAAAACAAGAAACAAAATCTGCCTCTACCTCCCAGCAATTTGCCTCCT
The DNA here is from genome assembly GCA_003457575.1 of Thermophis baileyi. Classification (NCBI taxonomy): domain Eukaryota; kingdom Metazoa; phylum Chordata; class Lepidosauria; order Squamata; family Dipsadidae; genus Thermophis; species Thermophis baileyi. The sequence goes on along the minus strand of QLTV01003994.1, from coordinate 3,122,945 downwards.
TGCAGCAAACAGTCTGGTCAGCTTCAGCGCAGCCTGATTTAGCACGAGCAGCTGATTGGCGGTTGGATCTGCCTCCCAAAATACCGCCTATCAGCTGTTCCAGGCTGCGGGGATCGCCACCGCCCATCGCCACTGTCGCCGCCTATCGCCGCCTCTGCGTGCCCCATTTTCGGCCTCCACACGTCCCATTTTCGGCCAGTTCCAGGTGGTGGGGATAGGCGGCAACAGCGGTGATGGGCGGTGGCGATCCCCGCAGCTTGAAACAGCTGATAGGCGGTATCCAACTGCCAATCAGCTGCTCGTGCTAAATCAGGCTGTGCTGAAGCTGACCAGGCTGTTTGCTGCAAGGAAGCAAATTGCTGGGAGGCAGAGGCTGAAGGGTGGGGGCCGGCGGGTGGGCGGGGCTTCAGCAACATTTGCTGTATAAGACACACAGCCATTTCCACCCACTTTGGGGGGGGGGGAAGTGCGGCTTATACCCCGAAAAATATGGTAAAC
>QLTV01003994.1:3043801-3122337 GCA_003457575.1 Thermophis baileyi | reverse complement strand
GCCGAAGGGTGGGGGCCGGCAGGACTTCGGCAACATTCACTGTATAAGACACACAGACATTGCCACCCACTTTTGGGGGGGGGGAAGTGCGTCTTATACACCGAAAAATATGGTAAACAGCATTTCTCACGATTTCTCCTCACCCTCCCTGAGCACCTTTTGCAGTTGTGATTTGGAACATTTTGGACTAGGAAATGGTAGCCTAATGAGGAAGGGAAGAATTGCACCCAAAATGGTGGTGAAGTCCTTTTTCTAGATAAGCTCAATGAATCTTATAGAATGCTTTCTGGAGAAAAACAGGATGGGAAACTTATTTTTCTGTGTACTTCTCTATTTCAGAGAATAGTGCAATCTCATTCTTTCCTGGCAATCTCACCAAATTAAATAGTGTATATTGCCAAATCAATTTCTGTTAAGACTGCAATTAAATCAAATTATCCTAGGATTCAAAAAATGATGTGGCCTGCAGAAGCACTGTCTAGCATAGCCATGTTTTTATTTTTATGCATTCAGAAACATTTTCTCCCAATAACCCAGTTCTACAACAAGCAATGTACAATTAGCAATCATCTTAAGAGGTCCTGACACTAGAAAATAGTTAACCATAGCTTTCAGAGGGTTTATATGATAAATGTAATGCTTCACCACATCTATATTTTTATCATATATTTTCAATATCAAATTATAAACTGAAGTGGTTCTGAACTGTATATGAAGCAAACCTTACCATTTGTGCTGAAGATATAGAGAAGAATAGCTCTTATTTTATCATAGCTATCATGGCTTTTATTAAGCAATACTGGAAGGAGAACCCGCATTGAGTCTTTCACTTTCTGTCCCTCAGCATCTGTTCCAAGAGCCAAATCCTAAATTATAAACAAGAAAATACAGCAATTATTTTAGCATAATCTTCACTGTAATGTTACAATGGTTTTTAAGCCTTCATTTCAGCTACAGAATTTTGAGGAGTTTCTTGTCACATTTGAACTTTTGGTGAAAGTCCTATTTCCCACACATAACTATTACTGGATTATTTTGCTAAAGTAGGTTCCAAAAATTCTGAAAATATCATAAGCAAATAGAACAGAGCTGCATTGAAACAAGTTTTAGTCAATCTTGAAGTACATTATAAGAAATGAATTCACCTTATCTATTTTATAAATAAATCAAACCATTATGTTGCTTGTTCTCTTCCTACCCTTAATTAAAAGCTAACAATGGGACACTATGGCAATTTCATTTCCAAAAGTTTAGGATTTGATACAATTAAGGCCCTTCCAATTATCCATGAACTAAAAAGACTGCAACAACATTTTTGTCCTAGAAAAGAGTGCACTGCTCAAGTCACGTCAACATTCACATACGTTAAGTGCTACTTCATCTTAAGGTAAACTATGAAGCAAACTTGAGGGCTGAATCTAGACCCCAAACCATTCAGAAGTATCTGAGCCCCATCTCCAACATTATTCAGTTCTCCAGGCATGATGGAACAATCTTCTCATGTTTTGCTAGACCAGTGGTTCCCAACGTGGGTGGGGCCCACGCCCCACAGGGGGGAAATTTGATTTTTAATGGGGGCAATTGGAACCTTGTTTAAACCAAGTTAATGGCCTTTTAGGCTTCCTCCGCGTGAGTAGGAGTTCATTTTTTGAGTAGTAAGAATGATATGGCACGGGGGGGGGGGGGCATCAGGATTTTAGAGATGCTTAGGTGGGGCATGGCCAAAAAAAGGTTGGGAACCACTGTGCTAGACAAAACAGAAAACCAGCACTTCCTATTGTACTTCATCCTATGTAGTCTGCCTTAAAAAAGTAGGGATCCCCTTTATAATATCAGTTTAGTGGTATCTCTCTGTGAGGTAGATGGGCAGTTTTAAAATTAGATGGATAGTGTCAGGACTGCCATCCTGCTACACCAGTCATACTTCGCCAGATGCCAGTCTGCCATAGATTTGGGGGGAGGAAGCTGTGGGGAGGAAGAGGGTGGAGACTGGGATGAGGGAAATCGAAATTACTCTTGGTGCCTTCCCATGGGAGCTGCTGAGTGTTCTAAGGTCATGGATTAGAATGCAACATCAACTAGCCCACCAAGCCAGGGACTGTTACTTTGTTTGAATGTAATTGGACAATTTGAGATAACCATGGGGAAGGTGGGGAGAAGGAAAAAGTTAATTAGAGCTTTGAGGCACGAAACTTCAGATCTGACTTTACTACTGTGTAACCACTTGGCTTTAATAAAGTGTACTTTGGTTAATAATGGATACAAGTCTTTCTTTTTTAACTGACCAAGTTGGGAGAGCGGATGGATGGATGGATGGATAAAAAAATAAATTTAGGCTAGGATTTGTCTAGTCTAAAAAACCCTGGACATTTGAATGCTTTCACATACCTGTTCCACTTTGCACAGCTTTTCTATATTACTCTTAAATTTATTCATGCAATCTTCAGCTATGTTAAGGTGCACAACTTGCTGCAAAACAGAAAGGGGAAAAGCTAATTTTTTCTGGAATTATGCTAAATTATGTTTACAATTCAAGAATCATTGACACACTTGTATTTCCTAAAACCGATATGATAGTATTTGGATTTAAGTAAAAAGCAATCACATTATTCTAGGCAGAAACTGTATAATGAACAAGACTTACAGTATAGTCAAGCCTTTTTTGTTTCTGAGACTATAGTTGTAATAGTCAGGAAGAAAATAAAGCTTACTGAACTTAGAAGGATGTACCTCTAATGAAGACATGCTTAGGATTATCATGACATAATGTAAATTATTGATTTTTTATGAAATTTAGCATATTGTTAATAGGAATTCATGGGGGTTAATATAAACAACTGCAGCAAATTAGAAAGTTCAGAATCACAAAAATTTAAGCATTAAATCCCTGAGACTCATCAACAGTTATACAATCCTTTGAGGTCTGCAGAGGCATTTAAATTACTAAAATCAAGACTAAATGAACTGTGATCTGCTCCAACAATAACCATGTAAATATACAAGATCTCTTTAATTCAAATATAAAACTACCTAAAAATCATGGTTTTGATACACAATACATGGTGTACTAATACAGATATATCTATAGTCATGCTTTTATCTCAGCATAATTTGGGCAGTTTTAGGCCATAATCAGGATTTAAAAAGAAAGAAGTCAAAATTTCCAATATGGTATGAATTATTGAAGCTCAATCATTCTGCTGTTAACTATATAGATCTTATAAGATAAAACTGTTGGCTAGCTCTGAAAATTGGTTTGCATCTTCACCTACTAACAAGGAAATTTCATCAATTTTATAAAATAGGCATATTAAATATGACAATTATTATTGATGCATAAGAAACTCTGATAGCTACCAGGTTTTTTTACTACAAATTATGGTATTTATGTGTGTAGTGTGTCTGGGTAACAAAAAACACTGGAGAACCTTACAATGAATAAGGGATATATTCAAACCTGGTCATTATTAATATAGCCAACAAGAATTTTTATAATAAATTACCTTCATATAAATATCATTCTGGATAGAAATACTGCATATAGATGTTTATAATATTTTGTATTTTTTTCTCCCAGAAGAATGTATAGTTTCAAGTTTCAGTCTCTTCCTTCACTTCCTCTGCCATTTTCTTTTCTTTTTCTTTTCATTGATTTATTTTCCTTTTAACTACATTTTTAAAAACAGTGTTTTCTTCCAGTTTGTCATATAATTTTCTGCTTACCTTAGTAATCTGCTTGCGAAAGTAGGGCATCTTTTTCATAAGTTGGGCCAGATTATTTAATGATATCTGGGAAAAAAGCATTTGTAAAGTCAATTCAGATATTTAATATTTAACATTTCTTTTTGTCCTCTTAATTTTTTCATCCAAAGACCAGGAAATAACATTATCACAGAGTACAAGAAAATTAGTAAGGTTACTGTCTTGTAGATAAAGTAACAATATTGTCGGAAAATGTTTTATGGACTTTAAGCCTACCAAGGATTTTAATCATTTGTCAAAATAGTTAAGTACTAAGGGCATTTTATACACAATTACCAAAGTAATTATAAATGGGGACTACACAGAGAATTTCAATATAAAGAAAGGAACAAGACAAGGATGTCTGCTATCGCCTTTACTATTTATATTGACTTTGGAAGTCTTGAACAGGAATATTAGACAAGATCCAGAAATTAAAGGAATGGAGATAAGAGAAGAAAGATATAAATTACAAGCATTTGCAGACGATTTGGTATTTATTGTAGAAGAACCATTGGAGACAATTCCTAAACTATTAAAAAAGATAAGAGGAGTTTGGAGAGGTAGCAGGATTGAAAATAAATAGAGATAAACATAAAAAATCTTACTTTGCCTTCTGTTACTTTCCTTTTTGAAGAAACTTCTTTCATAAGTTTTGGTATTTCTCTGAAAGTTTAAAAGAAATCATATAAATTAAATATACATAGAACAGTTGTCTATAGTGTTATTTGCTTAATGACAAGCATTGTTTTAGACTAGCTTTTCTCAACCTTTTTATCCAGGAGAAACGTCTGAGTAATTTTCAGATCTCAGGGAACTCTGGAAGCTGAGATGTGGCATGTAAAAGACTCCCACTAGTTCAGAAAATGTTTAAATTTTTTTTTTGTGAGCACTGGTTTAGAAAATCTTTTTTTTCCCCCCAATCATGATCTTTCATAGAACTTGTAGTGCTTTCTCATGGAACTCTAGAATTCAGAAGAACCCCAGTTGAAAAAAATCTGTTTCAGACAAATATACATTTATGCACCGTGTTTCCCCGAAAATAGGACATGTCCTGAAAATAAGGCCAAGGCTGATTTTCGGGGTGGGCGTGAATATACGCCCTCCCCTGAAAATAAGCCCTAGTGAAGGGTTGGACGAGGGCAGCACAGGAGGTAGCCCTTTCCTTCCCCGGTCAGCTAGTGGCAGCTGGGCCCCTTAAACCCAACCCGCGGATCAGCTGAGCTGATCGGGAGCTGCCTCTCTGTTCTCTCTCCCCCCCCAGTGTTTTTGGCGATTGCCCGCCTCCCATCCATCCCCCTTGCCTGCAAACTCCCGCCTCACTCGCAAGAGAGCAGCCGCCCAGCACCTCTTGCCACATAGTGCCCACCCAGCGGACAAACCCCCCTCCAGCCGGGCAGAGCGCCACTCACCGACTGATGGTTCCAGCTACATGCAGGGCTGCAGCTCCCTTCGCCCTTTGCTGCCTTCTCTGCCCAAAGACACGGCAGCAGGTGGCTGGCCCGACCGGCCTCTTCTCCGCTTCCAGCGGCTTCTAGCCAGGGTTGACGTCTCGCGGCCCACCTCACCCCATCCGAGGTGGCGCAGTGGTTAGAGTGCAGTACTGCAGGCTACTTCAGCTGACTGCTAGCTGCAGTTCGGCGGTTCAAAACTCACCGGCTCAAGGTTGACTCAGCCTTCCATCCTTCCGAGGTGGGTAAAATGAGGACCCAGATTGTTGGGGGCAATATGCTAACTCTGTGAACCGCTTAGAGAGGGCTGTAAAGCACTATGAAGCGGTATATAAGTCTAAGTGCTAAGTCTAAGTGCTATCCCCCGACCCACCTGCCAACCCCCGCCCCACCTGCCACCCCCAAATTGCAAGACACGCATCCTTCCTGACACTTGTAGCTTCGTCGCATTCCTCACCGTTGTGTCTAGGGAAGCACGTTGTAAAAGAAAACTTCTCGCAACTCGTGAGTAGTTTTCTTTTACAATGTGCTTCCCTGGACACAACGGCAAGGAATGTGACGGAGCTACAAGTGTCATGTAGGACGCGCGTCTTGCGGCCCAACACATCCCACCTCCCAGAAATGAGTCTCTGTGAAACTCGTCATGCCACCGCCGCTGCCTCGTGGAGCAGGACTCTGCAAAGCTTGTTGTGCCATTTCATGCACGAACAGCAGCACTACTACGAGGTTCGACATACCGGCACAGCCGCGAGCGGCAGGACGCCAGCTGTGCCGGTATGATGAAGCTCGTGGCAGTCCTGCAGTTCGTGCGTGCAACGGCACAAGCCTTGCAGAGTCCTGCTCCATGAGGCGGCGGTGGCGGCGGGCCAGCTGCTCGGCCGGCGCAAAGAACAGGGAGGGGAGGCGGCGGCGACGGGACATCCAGTCCCATGCTCGCCGCCTACTGCACCCCCAAAATAATAAGACACCCCCCTGATAATAAGGCCAAGGCCATATTTCGGGGGTCAAAAGAAAATAAGACCCTGTCTTATTTTTGGGGAAACACGGTATGTAGACAGGATGGTGAGAAAAATATTTTTTAGTTCGGCCAAAATAACAAAATGAGGAAGACAGGATATTTCACCATTAAATAACTGTGAGGTGCTTATATTTTATTAGATCTACAAAACACTGTGGGTTCCCAACTCCTGGTAAAAAGTGCATGTGCATACACACAATTAAGCTTTATGTAACTGATAACTGTGCTTACAATGTTTTTAACGAAGTGACACTTACTCCAACACATCTGCAATATGTTTGTGCCTGATTTTTATCCAAAGATCATCATCTTCCTCTAGAATGGCTTCCCTTTCTTTCCCACTTGCACCATCGGTCTTATACCTATGTTTAAAAAGCAGTTTATTAATTTTAATCTATGAAGCTAAACATACAAAGTATTTTTAGCACAGATATTTCATAATTATGGAAAAGCAGTATTGCAAAGCTCTTATTTTGAATACATATCAAGAATCTGATGAAAAAACAAGTTGCACTTTTCATGAAGTGCTGCAGTTTTAAGCATTGCCTAAGTCCCTAAGTAAACGTGGAGGTAATATCCCATATGGAAAGTTTATGCTGAAAGTATAATTATATTAAGTTGCAACAACACATATAAAACAGCGTGAACTGAAATTCAACACAGATTCTCTAAATCCAATTATAAATTTATTTAGAATGCCTAGCTTCTCCTTTAGTACACTGAATTTGACACTACTCAGTTCTTTAATATCCTGTTGTGCACAGAATATTCTATTTTACATAAATAAATAATCCAAATATTAACTTCACATGCAATCACAGCAGACTCTGATAAAATAACTATTTAATTCACATATATCTATAACTAACATGCTTAGCATTACATTTCCAACTATTAAGCAGATTACTAAAGACTGAAGGAATACTGCAGAGCGTACTAAAGTTATGCCACGAAACACTTTATATGCATAGAAACTCACAGAAACTGATTCAACCAGAAAGCAGTAAAAATACAAGAGGGGAAAATGGAAAGTTAGTTTTAACAAAAGTTATCTCATGGCTATAATACTAAATAAAGTACTGACTACACTTGAAGCATTTCCTCTAGTTGAATGCTATAGTTGCTCACTAATCACTTGTTTATATTTGATATACAGATATTAGGGCTGGGCAAATTCTTCAAGGCAATTCCTTATGAATGCACAGGATTGTGTAGGAAGCTCCTCTTTTCCCTGAGATGTGTACTTCCTTCTAAAGCTACTCCTGGCTGCCCCTGCACACGGATGCATGTATTGTCACTTCACCAGCAGGCAGAAAGAACCCAGAGCAAATAATGAATAGCTATGAAATCTTGGAGAAAAACACTGCTGTTTTACTAATTCAGAAAGAGGTGGTTCATAGCCACTCCCCTGTGTCCCTAAGATCTCTTTGGAAACATTTACATAAGCCATACATACCAACAACTTACTCTTGGATTTCTGCAGTGAGATCTGAGGCCTGTTTAGGTATCATTTTAAAAACATATTTAAATGATTCTAAGCCGCCTTTAGGAACAAAAATGCTATCAATAAAATGCTATCATGTTTGGCTGTTCCAGGAAATAAATTAAAATACATGTGGAAGTTCTCAAGAAATCAAGTCTTTGCATTCTAGTAGTTTACAGAGAGAATGAATTAGTACTGCAATTGCATAATGGCTTGTTGATCATTAATTTAAATTATGCCACAGAGGAAAATCTCTCACCAAAGGTATTGCTTCTATTAAAAGTGCCCTCTAGAACAATGTTCCATGATCTATTGCCCTCTAAATACATTGGAATATATTTCTTTGAACTCTAGCCAAATCATGTTTGGCTGTTCTGAGAAATAAATTCAAATACATGTGGAACTTCTCAAGAAATAGATAATCCAGGTTAGTTCAAAACACAAAGCAAAGCATTTCATAAAACATACAAATGTTCAGTTTTTCAGTTGTATGTTGTAAATGATGTCATTTCGGCAGTGAAATCAGCAGACAGTATTCCCAAGAAATACTTTATAGGCTATTTTTTGCCTAACATGAAAATATGCACAAAAGTACATAGAGCAACCTATGTTGCTGGGATGCACTAGACATTAAGATACTGAAATGCTGTAGCCTAATCATATGCTATATACATCTTTACTCAGAAATAAATCCCACCATGCTTTCTAAATATTAATCACTAGCAGCTACTTTTAAAGATTATAGGCTAAATCATTCTTTTCACGATTACGATAAATCAATGGATGATGATATGGTGGTGAGAGAAAGTCAACCCTTTAAAAGTATCTATAATTAGATTACAATGTAATGGTAATACTGTGTGACCTACAATGTGATCTGAGTTTTGTTTAATTTCAGTAGATAATGAGATCCTGCTTAAACAAACAACACAAAATAGTGTGCTTAATTGGACATATTAAGACATATTAACTGTATTTGTTGGAAAAAATCTGTGAAAGTTTGTAGAAATTTGTAGAAAGAAATACCTCCTGCACCTGATCAATCCCACACATTGACTTGGAAGCAGCCTGGCATACTCCTACAGAACTGCTGCAACTCATTTATATTTGGGAGTTGTCTGGCATGAACTATATGCTTTAGGTCATGCTACAACATTTCAAGAGAGTTAAGACCAGAACTCTGACTTAGCCATTCCAAAGGGGGGGGGGACTTCCTCTGCTTTAGCCATTTTTCCAGTTTGATCATTGTCACACATTGTCACACATGATACACCTTCATTTAAATTTCTGCTTCTGGATGGATAACCTAACATTGCTCTGTAGAGTTTGCTGGTATGATACAAAATGCACTGTATTCTCAATGATTAGGAGCCATCTAGATTCTAAGCCTAAACAGCCTCAAACCATGATATTCCCATTACCATGCTTCATATTTGTGGTGAAGTTATTTTGTTAGAATACAATGCCTTGTGGTTTTCCCCCCCAAACATAACATTCACTTTAAAGGCCAAAATTCCAATTTGTCTCATCTGCCCACAAAATATAGCCCGCTGGATCATCTGCATGGTTTTTGGAAAACTTGAGATGGGTAACAATGGACTTCTAGAGAACAATGTTTTTCCTCTTTGGTATCTTTCCTGGCATACCGCTCTTGTTTTAGTGTTTTCCATGTGACTCAAACTACCTTAGTTAGATGCTCATATTGTGGCAGATTGTGCTAAAGGGTTCACACAATATTCTCTCACCATGTAGGCAGAAAAATTTCTGTTGCCTCCAGTGCAGAACCTACCATAGGTTTGTGACTCTTTAAATGAAAAAAACTGCTAAATTTCCATGGGACTGGGGATTTTGTAACCATAAGTAGCATGCCAGAATCTCCCCAGCCCCACTTTGTGAAAGAAAAAAAGTCAGATTGCACCACAAAGCATTTTACTTCTTGGAATATTATTCAGACAATAAAGGATTCTCAGGAAACAACAACTGAATGAAAAACTACGGGTGACCTTCTACCGCTGCACCATAGAAAGTATTTTAACTTACTGCACCTGTGTATGGTTTGCCAATTGCACAGTGGCAGATAGGACAGCACTCCAGAGGGTTAACGTCATTGCCCAGAGGATCATTGGTTGCCCTCTCCCCTCTTTGGAAGAGCTTTATAGCTCCCGCTGCCTTAAGAAAGTTCAAAACATTCTTAAAGATCCATCCCATCCTGGGCATCCTTTTTTGAACTATTACCATCTGGCAGACGGTACAGGACAATAAAAACAAGGACAAATAGACTGAAAAACAGCTTCTATCCCAGGGCAATAACCATATTGAATTCTACTGTATAGTGTAATATTAATGCAGTATCAGGGGTTTTCAATTCAATTGTATAGAATGTGAAGGATGTGTGTTTTTGTTTTATTTTTATAGTTTTCTTATGTATGATGTACACTGAAGATGGCATTTAATTTCGTTGTACGATGTGCAATGACAATAAAGTAAACTATTGAGCTATTGATAGACAAAGAGAGTCTGAATATAAAATTGTATGTTTACTTATGCATCTTTAAGCTATTGCAGTTTGAAGCTACAAATCTGTGATTAGCACATAAAGATCAAAATAAAGTTATACTTGCTTATATGTATCATTTTCAATTGGTAGCAGATCATAAGCCATTGCCTGAAAAGTGAGCTCATGAAGCACAGTCGACACAGAGTCAAAGCCACGATCAATTATTAACAGCTGGGAATTAGTTTTGCCCTAAAACAAAAACAAAACAAAAAAAGAAACCCTGACATACCTTTTTTGGCAATACAGAAAAAAGAGGAACAGAAAGCTGATTAAAATTTAATGTACAATTTTCTCTAAAACTGTTAAGCCTCTTTCCTACATAGTTGTCACAAGCAAAAAGAAAGCAGAGTCTAGAAATGAAAGCAATAGAAACTAATGTTAAGAAGCATCAGGCAGCAAAACCAAAATGTTCCTTTACCACCCACAACGCGCTAATGAAAATAATATTGAGAGAACAGGATTTTATACTCCGTTCCGTTCTCTATGAAGAACACTTGTATGTTCTTTCAGTGAAAGAATGGTGCTATCCCCAAGTCAGTTTTTTATTGAAACTGCAATTATATGCAGAAGTTACGTGGTCTTAACAGTGCAATTATGTTTTTCCCCGCTGGTTGTTTTTGCTTGTTTTTCTTTTCTTTCTTTTTTTGCAGCTTCTTAACCATGAGTAAATTTCACATTCCATTGATAGAAGAGCAAAAACTCCTTTCTAAGAGTATATTTCAAAACCATTCAATGAAAACTGCTGCAGTTATAGCATTTTTAGTAATAGTAAATTTTAGTAATAGCACTTATAGCACCAGCTATACTTCCAAAAGATTGAGAGAAAGAAGCTATTTATTATCGTTTGAGAGAAAACTGAGCTTTCATCTTACCTTTACTTGACCTCGCTCATCAATTTTATAATAGTTTTCAAGCTTTTTTTCAACTAGCTGAGCAAGCTTGCTGGCATTATCCAAAGGTTTACTGAAAAGAAAAAAAATGCAAGTATTTCTCTTTAACATTAGGTCATTAATGGATCTTTAAAAGAGCACTCACTCAGTAGTTAGAATAATTTGTCCTGCAGAAATTCAAAAAACTATATATTTATGCACTGGAGATTGCTTTAAACCAATGTGGACTGTACAGATTAGTCCTATTCGAATTTAAATTCTAAATTAGGAAATGTGTAGCACTTTATTTCAAATGTAACAGTTGGGGAAATCTATAGTGCATACAGGTAGCCCTTGACTTATGAACACAATTGAGCCTGGAATTACGATCGTAAATCATTGTGGTGAGGCACCTGCAAACCGGGCATGCCTAATTGTGATTTGCAAGCTATCTCCTGGGTTGTCAAGTGGAAAAAGTTCCAAGTAAGGAGCACTTCCCCCCATCTTTGCTGGCCACTCTATATAGTAGCACAAGTGGCAATTCTAACTGCCCCAATTGCTCAGCTGACCTTCACTGCCTTGAGCTGTTCTCCAAGCCGGCTTTCCTTTCCCTCTGCAAGGTTTACTTACTTTCTGCTAGGAGGCATCCCATTTTATCTGTAAGCCCTCACAATGTGCAGAAGAAATGGGGCACATGCAATATGGGGAATGAGGCTTTTAAAGCAACACAAGAAAAGGCTCCTGTTGTTCTCCAAGCCCCCCATCCCATTTTTGCAAGAACTGGGGAAGACCAGAAGGTTTCTAATGGCTTGCAGAAGAAAGGGACACCTACTTGCAAAAAGTAAGAAAAGCCTGGTTGCAAAGGGAAAAGGAAGCCCACTTGCAGAGGGAAAGGAACTCCCACTTACAGAGAGAAAGGGCCACCAGCTTGGAGAATGTATTGAGGCGGTGAAAGTCAGCTGGGCAGCAGGGACAAATGCTGCTACTGCTGAGTACCACTGTGCAGGGCGGCCTAGATGGGACAGAAATAAGCATGCAGGAGTTGCAACACCCTTGCAGTCATAAGGGCAGGCACACTGCTAAGTGCCTGAATTTTTATCACGTGACCATGGAGGTGCTGCAGTGGCTGTAACTTCAGGCTAGGGTCATAACTCCCTTTGTTTATTCATAATTTTGAATGGTCCCTGAATGAATGTCAAAAGTTGCGAATTACCAGTAAATGTCAACTGCTCTGCTATTTAACCGTAGCTATTTGTTGTTAATCAGATGAGTTGAAAGGATGGAATTAGGCACAGAAGCAATATTCATCAGCCACTTGACTAGGATGACACATTTTTCTAAACTAAACCTCACAACTTGGAAAACAAAAAATGTTAAGAAGTGATAAGATGCCACCAGAAACCTAGGAATCTGAATTAACAATTCCACCCAATATTTTGCTTTTGGTACAAAACACTCCCTGGCCTGAACTAGTCCTGAATTTCCTGATAAGTAAAAAGAAAAAAAGAAAAAAAAAAGCTTTTAACTTGCATCATAACTTGACAATAGAACTCAATCTCCTGCACATTCAGTAGATTTTGATAGCAGTGGTATAGAAGTTTAACAAATGCATAAACAAATTTAAGATCCCGTTTCACATTCCAGAATAATATACTTAACTTCCAGATTGCTTAGGCATGGAATTCCATTTCTATTAAGCTAACATAACCCTCAATAAACCCGCAATGGTATAAAACCAGTGTTTCCAGACTTACTTTTTATATCTGACCCCTGGATTTTCTTCTAGAGTAGCACATAAGGTAACAATTTGCTCAGCAATTTGCTCCATTATATTATCATTTGATTTCTCTATGTTGGGACTATAACAGCGGTAGAATGCATTTGGGACATCGAGAGTAAATACCTAAGTCAAGAAACAGTTTTGTTACAGCCTGTTGGTCTATACATTGTCAAAAATATCAGAGAAATATATGTCAAACATGCAGGAGAAATATAGGTCAAAAGTACAAGAGAAAGACAAACTAATATAGTCTCTATTACAGATATTTTTTTAAAGAAAAATCTAAGTGGCTGACAAATGGTCCCAAGCAAAGAACAACTCACAATACCAAAATATACATCTTACGCTCTTGCTAATATACTGGTACTAATACCTGAGGGAAAAAGCCAGGTCTTATGGAAGGCCAATAGGATCGGGACCATATAGATTTCATGGAGAAAGGCACTGTGACAAAGGAAGCACATTTCCTGAGGCCCATTAGAAGACTATTTCAGAGAAGGATCCAGAGCATGGTTATCTTTTAAATCTGGCATGACAGGCTAAGACCACTGGAGACAGACAAGTAGCCTGGACCCATGCTGTGCAGGACTTTAAAGGTGATAACTGGCACCTTGAATTGAATTGAGAAGCATACTGGGAGCCATCACTTCAGCAGTGAGGTCACATGGGTGAGCCTTGATGCACCTGAGACTGCATGCACTCCTACAGTTTGAATAGGTGGAGTTGCTGAATACCTTTCAAGGGCAGTTCTGTGTAGAGTGCACTACACAGTAATGCAATTAGGAAGTTACTAAAGCTTGAATGAACATGAGCTGAGCCTTCTCATTCAAGAATGAGTGCAACTGATGCAAAAGGTGGATTTGTGCCAGGACTCTCCCAGCCATGTTTGCCATCTGCTCCTCAAACAAGAGCTATGAGTCCAAGATGCCCCTCCTTTAGCAGTCTCAAAGTCCACAACAGCTGAATCTTCTTAAGGTTGAATCATAGCTTGTTCTTCCCAATCCAGACCTTCAGTGCCTCTGGGCACTAAAATAAGGCATTCTGGTTGATATATTACAGTTGGGTTATTATATTCAAAACATCTTTGGTACTCTCAACTGAGCTTCTTAAAAGACTCTTCAGTTATCATCAGCACTGCTTTACGCTTAACTGTATTTTATCTGATTCATAATTACAATGTTGGTAAACTATGTAATGATTTTACTGTAGGGATAATCATAGGCCAAATATTTTCAGAAAATATACTATTTTCACTAATGCATTACTCCTCAATGTCAAGAGATTTGTGTTTAGTAATTGAAACATATACTAAAACCAGGATTTAAAATTCCATTCACAGGGAAATCTCTCACAAGTTAATTGTAGGTCAATCACTCTCTTGTAACTCAAAAATTGTTGTGAGAACAAAATAGGTGGGCAACTATAGTAATATAATACTCTGAGTTCCTTGGAATAAGTATAGGCAAATATTAAATTTAAAGAATACATATGCCAAATAAGAACCACTCTTGCAGTTCTAGTTTTAAAAAAAACCATAGACATAAAAACTCTGTTAGGTTTTCTGGTAAACAAAATGCATGTTAAGGCCGCAATATAATAATACAGCTGACCTTGAAAATAAGCCCAGTGAAATAACTGCTTCTACCACTGTGTAATTACATTTACCCATCCCTAATTATCCTAATTATTAACAGCGTTCCGTGCGCCTTGGGCATTTAGTCATGCCAGCCACATGACCACGGAGACGTCTTCGGACAGTGCTGGCTCTTCGGCTTTGAAACGGAGATGAGCACCGGCCCCTAGAGTCGGGAACGACTAGCACATATGTGCGAGGGGAACCTTTACCTTTACCTTTTAATTATCCATTGTTTTTCAGCTAATGAAAAATTGGGAGAGGGCCAGGGAAGAGAGATGTTGTCTATACAATGCTTCCTCCCTGTGATCTTAAAAAAATTCTAAAAGGAACATAAGGAAACCATTTATTATATTTAGAAATATAGTTAGTTTTGTATAATGCTAAAAATGTGTTTTTATGAAAAAAAATAGATCTACAGATGTGATTTGAGTAACTTCATATATTTTTCATAATTTTACATTATTTTGTAGTCTTGCAAAAATATACAGTCTCACCTCAAAGCAATTAATTTAGCTACATTTAAAGTTTTGCAATGGATGGTATAACATTTAAAAATAAAATAAAGAATTAGAGTATTAACTTTACCTGAGATTCATTAGGAATGAAGTTAATATTAATTTCTTTGCATCTTCTGATAGCTTTTGAACAAGATGACTTCATTTTATTGAAAAGTTTGTCATCACAAACTAAAATGGGAAATATATATATATTACATGTTTTCAGATTTTCTGCAACAAGTAAAATGCCTCACCCTATCAGTTAAAAATACTGAAATATCTCTTGCAAATATCTTGCATTTTTCCATAGCTACATTGAGTTTATGCAAAATATTCCATACATAGTTGCAAACTACAGATAGTTCTTGACTTACAAAAAGTTCCTTAATGAGTAAAGTTATGATGGACTCGAAAAAAGTTATTTACAACCCATCACTGAAGATACAACTGCCATACCACCACTGAAAAGACGTGATCGCATTTTGGGTACTTGGCAACCAGCATTTATGACCAGTTACAGTGTACTGTGGTCACATGATCATGTTTTGCGACATTCTTTGCCATTTACTTGCAAAAAACATCTTTCAATAACCTGAATTTTGACTTATGACAACACGTCAATTGCTTAATGACTATGGTAATACGCTTAACAATTGTCTTAAAAACAGTTGTAAAATCAAGTCCGGTCACATAGTGTCTCGACTTATGACTGCAATGACTACAAAATTCCGGACTCTATTGTGGTCCTAAGTGAAAGATTACCTGTAGTTTAAATACAAAAACAGACCAAATTGCAGACTAAAATATTTAATGAATTATTTTCATACTGGAATATTACGGTTTGTCAGACAATTTCATATCCTAATCATAGCAGAATGTAGCCAATACTGTCTTTTCATTAGAGAATTCCATCCAAATAGCTAACCAAGTCAGCAGATATGCGCAGGAAACGAAAGTAAATTCTTCTGCATACTATTGTTCCAAGCTAAAATGCAAACCCTTATGACTCATGCTAATAACGTTTAGATTTCCCAAATAAAATAATTTCTTCAGTATCATGTGAAGCTCCAATAATCTAGTACCACCCTGACAGTCTACAAACAGTTAAATGCTCCTTGTTTTAATCACCCTCACCCAATTTTAACAGTAAATTAAAATGGCGTTGTCTCATCTACGCCAATAGTTATAACTGAAGATCAGTTATTTTTTCAATCTGTAAATACTTACAGTCAGTGAAGTAGACATAGGCTGCTTTGTACTTGCTGGATGATTTACTTGCAAAGTCATTTATAAGTCCATCTACAGACTGAATCATGAAGAAAAAAAATATTTTTGTTTGCTTGTTCTTAGAACAAATCTATAAAAACGTTTAATAAATTATGTACTTCTAACCCAACTTTTCTACTAGTTAGTTAGCTAGTTGAGAAACTGTTAAAATAAGTCTGATATGAATACTCAGGTTATTATTCCTTATGCAAGGAGTTTCAAGGTCAGGATGAAGATGGGGGAAAAAAGGAGCACAAAAATTCTGGCAAACAAATAAGCGCATCTGTAAACTTGTTATTCATTTATATACCGTATTTTTCGGAGTATAGGACGCACCGGAGTATAAGACACACCTTAGTTTTTGGGGAGGAAAATAGGGGGGGGGGAATTCTGCCTACCAGGTATTCATCTGGCTAGCGTCCTTAGTCTGGTCAGCTTCAGCACATTAGTTTGCTGGTTTTGAGCGGGATAAAAACCAGCTTCTAAAGCACAGCTGATAGAGAGAAGCAATCTTAGCACCTCGTTAGGGCTGAAAAAAAGCTTAGAAAAAGCTACATTCGGAGTATAAGACGCACCCAAATTTTCAGCCTCTTTAAAAATACGGTAGTTTATTTGTATGGAAAAACCAGCATATATTTAATGTTTTGCAATGGATGATGTAACATTTAAATGGAAAACCAGCATGCATAAAAGGGGGAAAGACAACACATTTACAACTAGCAATTGTACAAACAAGCAGTGATGAACATTGTAGCTTAAAATCCTGTGTTAATACAACTCAATGTAAATTAACCATAGGACTAAGTTTGGATACTGTTAATAACTCTAGTTAATTAAAAATGGAGAAAAGAATGCTTCTAGAACTTTCATCTAGTACATGCCATACAAAGAGAAAGAAGTATGTAAACTCCATCCTGCCCACCTAACAGTTCGTAAGCATACAAATATGAATAGATGAACAGTATTACTTCAGTGAGAAGGTTAACAGCGTTCAGTGCGCCCCAGCCTATAGTCATGCTAGCCACATGACACAGAAATGTCTTCGGACAAACCTGACTCCCTCGGTTAAGAAACAGAGATGAGCATCACCCCCTAGAGCAGGGGTGTCAAACTCGCGGCCTGTGGCCAGGATACATCACGCGCTGGCCACGTCCACTCCCGTTTTAGCAAAGAGGAAAAAAGTCACGATACGTCACATGATGACATGAATTTGACACCCCTGACCTAGAGTCACAACGACTGGACAGGGGAAACCTTTACCTTTACCTTTAAACTGAATTTACAGCTGTTTGAAGCATTCTACAGTTATGTGACTGCAATTCACATTGTTTTTTGCCAGAAACTGGTGTTTACTTCTAGCTTCCAGCAAAAAATGCCCACTGCAGAAAATGGGTTCGCTTAAACGACCATGGGGTTTGCTTAACTATCATGATGGTTCATTTAATGACCTTTGGGAAAAAAAGTCATAAAATCAAGATGGTCACATGATGACTTAACAACCAGCATGATTTACAACCATAATTCCTGGATTAATTACTTTTGTTAATTGAGGACTATACTATGTATCGAATTATGTTTTAACATTGGCGAGGGATGAAATCACTGATCCTCCACATGTTACTGAACTATCACCTAGGGGTTTCAATTAGCAGAGACTATGATGAAAGTTGTTGGAAGGCATAGCTGAAAGGCATCTCGAGGGACAATTAAATCTAGCATTATGTGTAGGATTTAGCATGTGATTGAAATCAGATATCTTTCACAAATAGAACATCAACAGATATTTAAAAAATGGCCCTAAATTCTATCAGTTCTCTCCTTAATTGCAGGTCCTCTACGTTATTCTATGTAATCGGCACATGATGGGAATTAGAAAACTGTATGCCTGCTGCAAGGTTAGAGATGTAGGGTCTATGACTCTACAGCAAACAAATAAATAATGTATGTAGGAGACGCAAAAAGAAATACCATCCTATAATAATTTATGTTTACCAACCACTGAATCTAAACATATTGTCAAGAAAGGACTAGCCTTGAATAGACCTTAAACTGGAATTTAAGCCATTAGTCAGCAAGTACATAAATATGTAACCATAATGTAATGCCATGATCCCTACATAAAGGAGAAACAGACGTATATGGCAAAGCACTAGTAACATTAGACATGCTTTTTTAAACTTGTCCATCCAACCTAGACATCCTCCAGTTACTGCTGAGAATTCCCCTCCATAGGAAGTATATGGGACTTGAGTCAAGTGATAGAACTTGGAAATGGCTACAATGCTCTGTGATATGCTTTGACCAGAACTATGTTTAGCACCCTCTCTCCTTGCATTACAAAAAAAGTTCAATTAGCTGCCCACAAATTTCTTGCTTGTGTTTTTTCCCCCCTGGCTTGCCTTAAAACAGAATAAAAAAAGAACCCTGAAGAATTATTCTTCAGGAAACTAACCTTTGTTGTAGGCGTAATAAGATAAATGGCTTTCAGGTGAGGGACTGGCTCACGGTTTTTGTAAACATTCTCCACGGCTGTAAAATATTAATTATAAGAGTTACCCTAAGTACATTTGCATGCTAAATTTAAAATACTAACATATGTAATAGACTAATATACAAGATGAACTAGGGAAAAGTTGCTAGATTTTTTAAAAAATTGAGAATTGGAACTGGATGCTGGATCAGATTGGTGAAACCTCTCTGGAGGAAGGAAAAATCACTAGATAGTTCATGTGACTCCACATAGTAACTCCTGGTGAATAGACTACAGGGACTGTTATATTGCAGCTGCCTTATGAATTGAGCGGCTGGGAGTTGAGGATTCCATCAATCCTATACCGTAACGCACCCTTTTAAGGACATAAAGCTCGACACAGCTTCATTTCTTTCTTCACCTTTGGAATTTTTTTTTTATTGTACTGACAAGATTAAGGCCTTTCAAATTGCCAAGGTTTCACTGTTTTCAGGTGAGTTGTCTTCTGGAAGAAATATGGTTTCAATATGATTTTAAAAGTTCTAGCTTTTTTTGATTACCAGCAAGGAAATTTAGAATATGGACTTTGAAAAGTTAACAACAAATTAACGGTCCATATGGATTTTGAATCCTAGTTTTGAATTTATTAGAAGAATCATTCCTGTGGGAAATAGAGATAGTTTGGGTTTTTTTTTTAAAGAAAAAACATAATGGAAAACCTTGAAAGTTTGACATGAGAGATACACAGTAATAAATTTGTATTGTTTACAAAGAAATTAAAAAATGGAACAAAAATCCTTAATAGATGTTTTTGAATACTGGTCTGCAAAATTACTTGATATGATAGACAGCACATGTACCAATGAAATTACAGAAGAACAAGCTACAACAGTTAATTTTGAAATTAATTTGAAGATGGACTTTAACCAATGAAAAGGATATGGAGAAAGAAGTATCAAATACTGAAAGAAAACTATCAAATGTCTTACTCCCTTAAGGGAGTACAACTATTAATTTAGAAAAATGATTTGGATAGCTTTTTCTTACTGTATCTACAAAAGAGTACAGTTAAGATCTTGAAGAATTTTACGAGAAGATACAAAAAAAGTGCTGGAGGACAACAAGCTTTACTTATTGCACGAACAAAGAAGCCTATTAAAATTTTCAAAGATTTTTAGTTTTAAAAAAGATGAACAAAAAACAAATTCTGAGACTCTTATTGAAGGGGTTAAAAATTAAGATTCTTAAAAATTCAGGGAAGGAATAAAAGGTTGGCTTATTCAATCAAAGTTAAAATATCAAATTAGCTATATCTGGTTTCTCTTACTAGATTTTTGCTGATAAAGAAATGACACGATTTTTGGACTTTTGTTGTTAAGAGTTATGTGATGAAAAGAGCTTATGTTGTATTTAAAACTATTAACATTGTTTTACTTGTTGGTATAAAGGGGGACATTCTTTTTGTTTTTCCTTTCTTTTTGCTCTTTTTTCTTTTTTTAATAATTGTTTCCTTTCTTTTCTATTTTTATTAGTTTTTATTCTTTCTATTTGTAATTCTTAATATAATTATTTAAAATAAATCAATACAGTTTTTACTTTGCAAATGTATTAACTGGCAAAAACTATGCCAAGATTATTAATTCTGCTTAGCAGATACTTACCAGTTATCCCTTCCGCAAGTAGGTCTGTCATTTTACCACATGATGACAGCAGCTTAGTAGTAAAGTCATCTAGAAGAATTATCTTCATAAATAAAAGTAAAAATCAAATCAGTAGTTCAGACAACTGGATACCATCTTAGACTTCAAATTACGTTTTGGTAATATACTGTCAGTCCTTTGAGGTTGAGTGGACTTGAACAACAAAGTCATGAATATTAAAAATACTTTTTATTACAGGATTACAATGCCAGAATGCCAAATCAATTATCTGACCCTTGCCTTGGCTATGGCTCTTTCTCATATTCCTCAAGGATATTATCACTGCTCATTACATCTATCAATATTAGAATGAGCTTACACTTTAGTCAATTTCAAGTACTAAATCTTTCACTCATGTACCATATGCAGAGACAAAATGTACCCACCAAGCTTTTAATTCCCCAACTGTATATAATACAAGTACATAATCTACAGCCGTGATGGTGAACCTATGGCACGCGTGCCACAGGTGGCACGCAGAGCCATATCTGAGGGCATGCGAGGCGTTGCCCTATGTCAGCTCCAGCACGCATGTGCGCACTGGCCAGCTGATTTTCGGCCTTCCGGAGGGCGGGAGGGAGGCTGTTTTCGCCCTCCCCAGGCTTCAGGAAAACGAAAAACGGCCCAACGGGCCTACCGGGAGTCCAGAGGCTTCAGTGAGGCATGCGCGCATGCGTGGGGAGGCAGCGCGGGGGGGGTTGTGCGCGCATGCGTGGGGGGAGGGCATTGCATTATGGGTTTGGGCATGCGCACACACGCACCCTTTTGGCACCCAAGCAAAAAAAGGTTCGCCATCACTGATCTACAGTGTTTAAACAATTGCTTGATAGCAAGATGGGCAACATATAAATTTAATAATGCTAGCTAGATTCATACATTATGCTAAACCATAATATGGATTTAATGTATAGTACAATCCAGGCAACAATACTTTATTCAACAAATCATGGATAAATCTTTGCTTTAGCATAATGTGCAAATGAAACCAATGTCTATGCAACAGCAGGATTACATTAAAGAAACACTATAAAAATATAACTTCGTGTCACAAGAGCAAGTTAATGAATATATTTGCTTCAGAGATCCACCAATTCAGATTCTATTACTAAGAAAAAGTAAAAGTAGATTCAAATACAATTGAATCATGTGGGTCTCCCAGCTGTGATTTCACAACTGTGGCATTGTGTCAGAACATTCAGTCCCATGCCAATTTAATTCATTTTTATGTTGGACAATAATAAAACAGATTTTAGATGCTTGGATCCATGCATGTGTAAGATTAGGTCGTGTATCAAAAATCCTGGTCCAAATTTTTTAAAATAAAAGCAAATGCCATGATTGGGTCCAGAAACAAATCTATTAGCACTTAGCACTTAGACTTATATACCGCTTTACAGTGCTTTACAGCACTCTCTAAGCGGTTCACAGAGTCAGCATATTGCCCCCAACAATCTGGGTCCTCATTTTACCCACCTCGGAAGGATGGAAGGCTGAGTCAACCTTGAGCCGGTGAGATTTGAACCGCTGAACTGCTGAACAGTCAGCTGAAGTAGCCTGCAGTACTGCACTCTAACCACTGCGCCACCTCGGCTCTTATCGGCTTCCATGTTACCATGGAAGGAATAAAATTAAATCTGTATATTCCATGTAGTGAACAAAAAAAAAAAAAAAAAACCTGGGTTGACTGAATTTGGCTTACCATGCTATCCAGCTATTTGTTTAAGTAAAAACCAGCTGTTCTGTTTCAAAAGAGTATACATCTTAAAGGTGTACATCATTTGTTTGGTTAAAATGTTTTAATTTACAAAATAAATACACTGAGTGTTTGCCACACAATAAATTGAATTATGTTGTATTTGTCTGGCATTAGTATCTATAATAACTACAACA
Source organism: Thermophis baileyi (assembly GCA_003457575.1). NCBI lineage: Eukaryota > Metazoa > Chordata > Lepidosauria > Squamata > Dipsadidae > Thermophis > Thermophis baileyi. The sequence continues at coordinate 3,099,979 of QLTV01003994.1, read as the reverse complement.
TCTTTGTTTACTTCACTTCATATAAAAGAATTGACACTCTTCCAAATTAAGCATCTGGACTTCCCTTCAGATATCTATGTAGATGTACCTCACTCCAATAATTCAACAGCTGCCCCAAATCTAGGTATATTGTATTTGAATAATCTATTCACATTTAATTTTGCCTTGAATTACAGATAGCCTTCCATTTACAACCACAATTGGGCCCAGAATCTTGGTCTTTGAGCAAAGCGGGGAGAACAATTCTAAGAATGATGGCATTTGCTAATATTTTCACGAGATCTGAGGTCAATTCCTCTAGCACACCAAGAAAGGAAGGCTAACATTAATGCTGGCCTTCATTAGTGTTTTCCCCTTCGGAGGGGAAGGGAAAAAGTAAACAAATGCCAGCATGCTACCGAAGGCCAATATTTTGAAAGGCTCAGAACGTTGGCCTTCCCTAGGATTCAGTGTTTTCACCAGTTCTGAGGTCTGTTCTTTCAGCAGACAGGAACATTTCACCTCCCTGCAAGAGGAAGGGAGAGGAAATCCCTCAGCACACTGGGAGGAATGGATCTCAGATCCAATGTCACTCTGCCCCCAACCTTCTCTACCCATTTTCCAATTGACTTTCTGGGAATGCCAGGAGAGAATATTGCAAATGGTAATTACATAATCACAGGCATTCAATACCTGGCAACAGCCAAACACCCCAAATGTGATTGGGGGGTGGGGTGGCATGATATCTTATGACAGGTGGAAGTGCTTTACGAGCTGAAAAGCACCTGTTCCGAAGCTGTTGTGACTGGGGTCATTAAATGACTGGTCAGAGTCAAAGATTACCTGTACAGAGAAAGATTAGATAAGTATTTGACACAAATATCTAGTCTCTTATGATTCCAAAATGCAGATTTCTGTGACTAACTACAGATAGTTCTCACTTAACAATGGTAATGGGGATTGGCAACTCTGTCATTAGTTGTAAAGTGTGACTTCATGTGACTATAACAACTTATGATGGTAGTTGCATCAGTCCCAATTGCCATTGTTAGGTAAATCCTGTGCAGTCACAGTGTCCCCCAGTCATGTGGTTGCCATTTGTAACTTTCTGCTGGCTTCCCTATTGACTTTGTTTGTCAGAAAACAGCAGTAAAAATCACAAATAATAATCACATGATGCAGGGACATTATGATGGCCATAAGTATAAGGACCTGTCATAAGTTCTCATCATTCAGCACCATTGTAACTTTGAATGCTGTTAAACAAGTAGTTCTTCAATAAGAACTACCTATAATACCAACCAGTTGATTTATTTGTGTATTATAGCATTTATAGGGACACCCAACTCAAACCAAGTGACTCTGGGCAGTGTATAAACAAGATGAGCAAAGCATAATCAGTCAATACATATTTTATTAAAATGGCAATCAGAAATGAAATCTTCCTCAACTGGAATTCAACTCATCCTGATCTCAAGAGACAGGTCTTAACTACCTCCTTAAAGTCCTGTAGGGTTAAGACCAGTTGTATATTGGGATAAATACTATTCCGTTAGGAATAATTTCCAATTTTTCCTTATATACTAGGAGACAGAATAGCACAGCTTCAGCCCAATTATGCACTATTCAAGGCCTTTTCTGTTGACTGATCAAACTTCTTCAGCTCCTCTTGTGAATTGGAACAGATGAAATCACTGCTTCTCCTTTCTGGACCCTGAGATACTGACAGAATAAGGTGGTGACTGTCCTTTAAGCACCCTGACATGCCACAAGATACTGGATGGTATTTTCACAGGACTACCAGATAACTCCTGATCCCATCACGCCAAGGTGCAACAATTCTCAACTGTCAACACAAGTGAAGGAACACAGTTCTACCAGGACAGTCCATCTACTCTGCCCATCAGGTGTCACAGGAACAAATCACGTCCATGCTGCTATGAAGGAGAGGGTCTTCTCTAATGTCACTCTAACAGATGTATCTCCAAACAGCTGAGTGGCAGCCCCTGCCAGAAGCTATTCTAAAATTTCAACTGTAGCACTATTCTACCGTTACAGCCAACCGCCATGTTGCTGTTCCCACTACTGCTCCCTACAGCTCCAGACCCAGGTCCAATAGGAGTTCCAGCAAGCTATCCCAAGCAGAGTAATTCCTATAGACCTTGATGAGATGCCATAATAAGTGGTCAATAATGCAGATGATTAGCGGTTATAACCATAGGACTTCCTCCAAAGAACTATGGACCCATTATATTCACACAAAAACTTCCAATTACCACGAACCTTTTCCATTACACATTGAGATGTACCTTGAATAAATGATTTTTAAAATATACTATATAAATAATAGATAAACCAGTTCAATAATTTTTCTTACCTTCCATTCTTCTTCTTTTCTACAGTCATCAAACACTGATGCTTTTAGTTCTAAAAGAAAAATTATTACTACTATGGTTAAAATGAAATAATATAGAAGAAAGATTTAAACTAGAAATGAACTACATTAAAAATAATAGTCCCATGCAATGTCATATGTAACATTAAAGAATTAAGCTAGTCAGCATTACAAAGTGTGTTGCAGTACAGTAGTACAAAGTACTGTAAAAACAATAATTCTTAATATGTTGGCACCTTGTCCTAATAATCTAATTAAATCTGACTTATTTTAACATAGACACAATAGGAAAGCATGGCTTTCACATCTTCTGCACATCTTATTTCTGGTTTCCAATTCCAGATTTGCAGGGCAAGCACAAAGAACTTTAGGTCAACACTAGAAGAATTTAAAAAATCACTGTGTTTGCATGAACTACCAGTGTAAAATTTGGATAATGAACCTATATAAGAGCTCTGTAACTTGAGGTCTACTGTACTAAGTGAATCTGAAACAGTCCCTATCTTGAATTACAAAGAACTAAACTTAATTTACAAAGTAGTATACTCATCCACTGACCTTTACTGCTAGTATGTCATGCAAATGAAGTCACTATATTCAAAACAAAAACAGGTATATTTCCTGCAGGTCTAAGTCAAGCCTTAACCTTCTTTATCTCTTTTTACTAGAAAACAAAGCAATGGTATAATTCTATCAAGCCAGTTATATTTTCCTAAATGACAGGAAAATCCTAAAATCATTCAGTTGGTCTCATAAAATTGACCTTTACACGATCTTATAAATACAAAAATCATGGAATATATAAAATGAATATAAATGTACCCATTTATAAATAGGATAAAGACCTGTCTTTAAAATCATGAATATATGCACTATATGCCAAGCATCCTTAAATTTGATAGAGTAATATTTAAAAATATGCCTAAACAAACTTAGTAGATGTTACAAGACAACTCATAGCTTATTACCATGTTTTCCCGAAAATAAGACCCTGTCTTATATTTTTTTGAACCCTGAAATAAGCGCTTGGCTTTTTTTTTCAGGGAGGTCTTATTATTTTGAGGCGCATGGAGCAAGACGGGGCTCCCCTTGCCGTCTTACCTGATTTCCAGCTCTGTCTCCCTAACCTTAACCAGAGGAAATAGTATTTTCGGGGGGAGGGCTTATTTTCAGGGGGGGGCTTATTTTTGGGGAGGGTTTATTTTTGGGGACAGCTTATTTTTGGGGGACGGCTTATTTTCGGGGAAACACGGTACTTTAGATCACAAATATGGTTTATGCAACAACATATCAAAGAATCAGTTCCTTGGTTTTTAATATTATTTTCAGGATGCTTGCATCCAGAATGTTAGGTTATGATTATTGGAAAACAACAACCAAGTACCAAACATACCAGCAAATGTTTCTATCAGCCAGATGGGTTTTGTTAATTTCCCATTTTTACATACTATGTTATATTTATGTATTGAAATGCAACATATGGAAACTGTAATTATCATAAAGCGTTTTTTATTCTTTCAACTGCAGCTTTCCTGTAATAATTTCTAAATTAAAGTTCCATACTAGAGGTTTTTTTTAAACTGGGATTTTGCAAGAATTTGAATGGGTTCCATGAAACTAAGGGGAAACAAACGTTTTACTCCCTTGCAGTTTTTTTCCCCTCTAGCTCTTTCCTTAGTCACTAAGGGAAAGGGTGATGAGGCTTCTCAGCTGACACTCAGCACACACCCCCTTGATAAGGGGTTCCAAAGATGTTTGTAACAGGTTCTCTGATATAAAAAAAGGCTTGAAAACCCATGCTCTATACGATGCTGTATCCTTAATCTTTACACAAAATCATAATTATTCTTCCAGATCTTTTCTTTCAAACTTTCCAGAGGTAATGCAATTTGGCTTTACTGTCAGTGAAATTAAATGAATTTATAGCAGGCACTGTTTCTCCTGGCAGTGGTTATTTTTCTAAATTTACTATAAAGTTGTAACTATTTATATTTCACTTTACAATTTATCATAAGAGGAAAAGTGTTAGTAGCCTTTATCTGCAAAACATTTGGGCTCATATATTGGAACAACGCAGAACAGAAAAGGAACAAAATGAGTGAACAAATTGAATGGTCTGAGAGGAAGCAATAGCTTCTTAGTCCATCCCCTTGAGAATTTTTTCAAGTTCATTTCTGAAGGTAAGCATGTGCCTGTTTCCTACTGAGTAAAATAGGGCTGGAAATGCCTGTAATTAACAATTCTTACTTCAAATTTTTTTCAGAGTAAAAGGTACATCCAAAAAATGGTATTGCAATTTTTAATTAAAATCTATGTTAAAGCTCCTCCAAACTTGTGATTAACAGATAAAGAATTTCTTCCAGTCTAAACCAACAAAAGGCCAAGATTTTTTAAAGGAATCTACATCAAATTAATGTATAACTAGGAAAGGAGCAATTCTTGTAAATATGTATGTTGAGATCTTTGCTATTATTGCACTCATTTAATAAATCACAATTAAATTAAGGTAAGCATGTTACGTGAACATGGCTGATGAGTCACATTTTTTTTTCAAAAAAAGGAAACATTAAATCATACCAGAAGTAAAAGCAATAAGATCAGAAAAGACAATGCCACAACCATGCTGATCTGTGTGCAACATATTTTCATTACTTTTCCTCAAAACAGAATACTAAGAAATATGTTCAAATACCACAAATGCATTCCACAGGGCACAATTAGATAAAGGATCCTTTCATTTAACAATCCTTCAAGTACGATCCCTATCTTTAGTTTCAAAAGAGATGACCAAGTTAGAAGCATACATATAGCACAATCTTGTACGTAGAGCTTTGAAAATAAATCTAAATAAATAAGATCTGAACTTTAAATCGACCATCAGACTTCACCCATTCAGTTATGCATACAATTCAATGGCTTCATCCATTCCAGGATAAGAACTGTCAGTTGCAAATAAAAGAACCAGGTATGGATGATGTATTCCACATATGCCTGAACCTTGATCAACCATATTTCTATGGAATAATGCAACCATTTTTAATAATGTGGTTTAAAAAAAACTAAAGGTCCCACAGAATGTTTATTAAAATTAATTTATGCTCCCTGCCTTCAAGGAGCTCAGGATGCAGTAGGTGGATTGATGACATTTTTATCTAGAGCAATCATAGAACATAAACTAGGTCAATTTTCAACTACATTGTACAATTCAGAGTTGGGAAGCAAACTGAAATCAGATCTCAACACGCTATGAGGTGACTGCTTTCAGGTGATGGTAGTGTTTTCATTTATTAATCTCTTCTGCTTGCCTAAAAGCCACATGCAGAGAAATTAAATTCTAAAATGCCAGTTCTAAAATAGCACCATCAATTTCTATCTTGAACTCTTCTCTTTTCCATCCTAAGGCACCCATCTGATTATCATTTTCTCTCCCACTGCAGTAGCAACCTGCCCAGAGCTGGATAATACATACTGCACCATGCTCCCTCCATCTCTACCAAGGATCTGAATGAATTTAAAAGACCCTGGGCTTTTTTCATATATATATGTGAGTCAGTCAAAGCCATTTCCACAGCTGAACTCAGTATATTATTTTTTTAATAACTGGACGACCTTTTAAAATGCAAGCTTAAAAATGAAAGAGAAGATGCATTCCAGTATGCCCCTCTGAGGGACCAGGAAGACCGCGAATAGGAGTGGCCGTGCGAGGAAAGTGTGGGAAACGGACTTTTAAAAGACGGCGACGTGCTTACAGGTCTAGCAGGTGAAGCGCTTCCCGAGGCGAAAAAAATAAAGCCGCGGAATAGCTTCGCCTTGACCCTCGAGATGCAGCCGCATCTAGGGCTCCAGACCGCGGGGCCCCGACCCCAAACGAAGGCGTTAACTCCATCCCAGCCATCACCACCCTCTAACTTGTCGCCTCACGAAGACCGATTCCGCATCTGCACGTTTCCCGGTCTCCGCGCCCTCGGCGACCGTGCCAGGCAGAGGACGCCCGCCTAAGGCCGTCGTGCAAACCCGCCTCCGCAGGCTTTGCTAAGCGCGGAAGGAAAGAATGAGACTCGCTCAACTGCTGGGGAAGGGAAGTCAGAAAGAGCGGGCTTCGACACTCACTCTGCCACACCAAGCTCTTCAGCCCCCGGTCCCCGCTCGCTGCCGCTGCCGGCGCCATCTTGCCTCTGCGTTTCCCAGGGCTGTGACGGAAAAAAAAGAAAAAAAAATCCCGCACTCCCGGACAAGGGGGCCATTCAAGCCCCGGCGCGCAAGCCCCGCCCCTCGCTTCAGCCAGCCCCGCCTCCGGCCTTGCAGGTTTGCGGCCGCCTTTCCTGCCGAACTTACTGGTGACGTAGGTGCCGCAAGAAGAAGCAGGAATCCCCGCCCAAGCCCTGGGGATTCAGATGGGCGGAAGCCGACAGCTGAGCGGGCGGCGGTTTTGCTCGCTGGTCGGTCTGTACCCATAGGAAATGTTGGCTAATCGGTCTATAACCATATGAAATGTCGGCTAAACCCGATCCATGGTTTGCCGAATAAACCTGGGTGATCTGGCTGGCACTCTTCATACTTTACATAAATGACCTTTGTGATCACATTACAAGCAACTGCGTTCTCTTCGCCGATGATGTCAAACTATTTAACACCACTGACAATGCTACTACCCTTCAGAAAGACCTTGACTATGTATCAGAATGGTCAAACAAGTGGCAACTTCAAATCTCAATCAACAAATGCTCTGTCTTACACTTTGGCAAAAAGAATCCGAACACAAAATACAAGCTTGGAGGACACGAACTTGTAGACGACCCTCATTCTGTCAAGGATCTTGGAGTACTCATATCTAATGATCTAAGTGCCAAAGCCCACTGTAACAACAGTGCCAAAAAGGCATTAAGAGTAGTCAACTTAATCCTGCGTAGCTTCTTCTCTGGCAACATTACACTGCTAACTAGAGCATACACAACGTTCGTTAGACCAATTCTCGAATACAGCTCACCTGTCTGGAACCCGCACTGCATATCGGATATTAATACAATTGAGAGAGTCCAAAAATATTTCACGAGANGATCAATGCCTGGAATTCACTCTGTGGTTCTGTGGTTTTTTCCCCAAACCCTAAAAACTTTAACCTTAGACTGTCTACTGTCGACCTCACCCCATTCCTAAGAGGTCTGTAAGGGGCGTGCATAAGCGCACCAGGGTGCCTACCGTCCCTGTCCTACTGTCCTATTGTCCTCATCTATCTGTATTCACTTTGATTATGTTTATGTTTATACCTATACCTGCTATCTTGTACATGTTTGACAAATAAATAAATAAAATAAAATAAATAAACCGTGAACCGCCCACAACGTTTGGGTTCTCACAATCCACGGAACCCCACACAATCCAGCCACACCGTGATGTGCGAATCCAGCATAACTGAAGGGACTTTTTTTTAAAACTCAGTCTCAGGATTCTTCTGTTTAGGGTAGCTTAAGTTATTTCTTAACGTTCTGCCTTGCTACTTTGCAATTAAATGGCTACAAATTCTGCAAGGTGTGACCTTTATGGCTCATTCTGTGCAGATCGACGTGTTTTGATGGCGATTTACATTTCAGAGCTATTGACATCTAAACGTGAAGACTGGTGATTCACATTCACATTTTGATTCCAAAAATATCAGATTTATGGTGGTGTGGGAAGCTCTCCCCCAGAGAATGAAATATTTTGGGGAATATTAAAAGAGGCAGAATATTATATTTCCCCAAACGAGAAATGGAGAAACATGTTCTTAAAGGTAGAAAGCGGCTCCAGTCTTCCTGTCATAGGAAAACGGTCTCAAGCAGAAAAGACTGGTTTTTTGGAATGGATATTTTGTATCCATTCAGAAAGACTGGGCCAATCTATTCATAAACAAAACACCTTCAGCCACAACCTCTCACAGAAGGCTGGAGTTGATGAGATTTTTAAAAGTAGAAAAACAAAGACTCCTAAAAATCTACATTCCCTCACCCCATTCTAATGACAGGACATGACCTTCAGGACATAATAGGATTTACCCACCACCATTAGAATAGAAAAAGACACAAGGCTCACTACATTGCACAACCCCCTGGAGCATCTCAATCACCAAACCTCAGAACCCTATAAAAATCTACCCACTCATCTAGCCAATTGGTCAGCCACCCCAGAAACATGCTGCTGTCACTGAAGTTTCTGGAAAACCAAATAAACAGAGACCTTCTTTTCATGCGGCCTGCCTCCATTTTATTTTCAGCGTCTTTCTCCCAGCTTGGAACCGGATCAAATTTTTCTTCCAACAGTGGGCTAGGGTTCAGTTCTTTGCAGACAGATGTGATCTGCTTCTTTAATAGAGAGATAGGATCTTGAGGGAGATGGGGGTTTAGAAATATGTAATATAAATAAAAATATAATAAATCTGTGGTAGGACAAACACTGCATATCTGTGTGATTTTATTATTGGTTGTGATGTGCAATTTGATAATATCAGATGGAAGCCATATTTAAAAAATCATTACAGTTCTTGGGGATTTGCATAGATCTGACTTTTACTCAGTATTACATTTTAAGCTTCAGGATTCTTTTGTTGTTGCTGGGATGTGGAAGAAGTGTGAGGAATACAGCTCCCTAGAGCCTTTCCTCACCTAAGCTCTTTGGTGTACCTTGTAATTACTGTGTAGTGAAATGACGGTTGACCTGAATAGCTAAGGAAGTGCATTGTTATAATGAGGGCATTGAAAATGCAGAATTCTGAGTATACTGATTGGCTGATGAATAGCCAATGACATGTTTTTCCTTCCCAGTACAGAATTCCTAAGATTTAGTCCTTCCCTGGCTTTAATTAATGGGGTTGGCCTCATCTCATGAATATAACTTCTCCCCAAAGTGGGGGTGTTAGAATGAAGTATACACATCATAGATTTATAACAACCTAAATAGAGAAATTTGATATTTTTTTTCCTGGAATGTCAGGATTTGATACAAGATCACCAGTTCTTTTTCAAGCATTAGAAATGCAAACCATTAGCACATGAGTATTCCAGTACAGGTAATCCTTAACTTACATTCACAATTGAGCCCAACATTTTTGTTGCTAAGCAAGACATTTAAGTGAGTTTTGCCCCATTTTGCAACCTTTCTTGCCACATTCGTTAAGTGGATCACTGCAGTAACACAGTTGTCAAATGAACCTGGCTTACCCATTGACTTTGCTTGCAGAAGGTGATCACATGATCCAGGAACACTGCAACTGTCATAAATATGAGTCAGTTGCCAAGGGTCTGAATTTTGATCAAGTGACCATGGGGATGCTGCAATAGTAGTAAGTGTGAAAAACGATTGTAAGTCACTTTTTACAGTGCTGTTGTAACTTTGAACGGTTACTACATTAATTGTTGTAAGTCAAGGACTACCAGTAAAACCTTTCCATAATAATATCAAGCAATTGAGAAGCTTTCCTTGATTGGGTCTTGTTTCTCTACTAGCTTCCATTTGGGACAAGACCTTCTAAAAATTTGCTATAACTATTAAGGAGTGTTAACTCAGCCCCCTCCCATGAAAAAAGCTAAAGGAGGTAATAATCTTATTTTAAAAAAAATTGATGATCTTTCTAAATTTCAAACAGTTTTAACGAGTTATCTTGCCAATTACATGTGGCTAAATTTCAGCATTGCTATGTACGTGTTGCAGAAAAAAAGCAACAGGGCTAAGAAACTGATTGATGCCAGGTTTCCAAGAAAAGCTGTTATTACTATCTTAAATACTATTAAAACTCTTGTTGCCATGGCCTTTAACTGGATGAAACAATGCAGCGTAGGGCAACAATTTTTGAACCAAGGTACCCAGTAGTGGGTTCTAAATCCTGTTGCTACCGGTTCGCGCTTGCGCTCACGCACGACGCTTCTGCGCATGCACAGAAGCTTCTGCACATGCGCAGAAGTGTCCCAGGTGGGTGGGCGGAGTCTCCCGCCGCCACCACTACCGGTTCGCAGAACCGGGCTGAACCGGGAGCAACCCACCACTGAAGGTACCTCAAATGGGAAAACTTGTGTCCACAATGCCAATGGAATGAAATTTGGTGAAGTTGTGATTGCTTTTGCATGACTGAGCTGCTGCTGCAGAACATGATCTTCATTTTCAATATTCTGTGTCAGCTGCCCAGCCAGTCTTGCAAACCCATAAGGACACTCAATGGGAAAGCTGGCAGGAAGTCAGAAGTCACTTCCACTCCCACTGCTTTTTTGCCTACCCGTGGTCATTTCTATTTAGGTAAGGAAATATCTCTGAAATGATGACCAAGAGGACATGGGTTGTCTAGTGCCATTTAAAAATTAGAAAGAAATGGTATATTCAACTCGGTAGACCAGTATTACCAAGTCTCCTGCTGCATTGGATTTTTATGCAAAGTATCTTGTGGGTGTGATGAAACTGATTGTACCAGTAGTAGTAATTATAATATATTAAAAACTAAGTGAATTTCTACATGTGCAGTATTGATCGATTTTTACTTTCTTTGCATCCCAGGATGAGGCTTATCTCATCTTTTCAGGCAGATCTTGGCGCCTAGTAATATAGCCTGTTACTTCCCCAATGCTAGCAATTTCTCATGGATTGTGAAGAATTCTGATGTGAGGATACCCAGGTCTCTTGAAGATTTCTTAAAGGGCATAGCCCAGGAGAGGATTCGATTTAAATTTTTGCATTAAGAACTCTTGAGTCTGCCATTATGGTTCAGTCTCACCTGGCATTTACATATATGACGTTCCTGACCACAAGTTAAAATCAGAGGTGGGTTTCAGCAGGTTCTGACCAGTTCTGGAGAACCGGTAGTGGAAATTTTGAGTAGTTCGGAGAACCGGTAAATGCCACCTCTGACTGGCCCCGCCCCCATATATTCTCTGCCTCCCGAGTCCCAGCTGATCGGGAGGAAATGGGGATTTTGCAGTAACCTTCCCCTGGAGTGGAGTGGGAATGGAGATTTTGCAGTATCCTTCCCCTGCCACGCCCACCAAGCCATACCATGCCCACCAAGCCACACCCACAGAACCGGTAGTAAAAAAAATTGAAACCCACCACTGGTTAAAATGCTTTTTATCCACAAGGCCAGGATACCAATAATTGTCCCCTTTGTCAATAATGATCCTGCCTTTGTTCTGAGCCACTGCTAAACAGTGAATTGTGAATGTACCATTTGCTAGAGGTGAGGGGATATTTCCCTTATTGCTTTTCAGCCTTCCCTGGGAAATCAGTCAGGTCACTGCTTCAGAATGGGTGAGATTTTTTTTTTTGTCAGAACTGCCTGTCTTCTTCAGGCTGATTTGTCTCAGCCTACCCACCCCTTTGCAAAATACAATGCACCCTCAAATTACCAGATCTGCATAGAATGATCTGATTTTCTGCACCAATTAATTTTGTTTTATAATGAAATCATTATGGAAACAATGCGACACTGAGGATTTTCCATCTGAAGAGATATTTGTTAACCAAGAAATTTTGGATACAAATTCATAGAATGATGCAAAGGGTCTTAAAGATTAATATTGCTAAAAACATAATTCTTTTTATAGGGACTTATGGACAGTGAATTAAAAAAGACTCATTGTAGCTTGATACGTTAGTTAGATGATAATTGCAGCAAGCTTATTTGATGCACAACTATGGAAGAATAATATTCCCACAGTGGAGGAATGGATTGTGAAAATATCAGAATTAGTAGAAATAGCAAAACTGACCTGGTTTTGTCAGAGAATATCTTTTTCAAATGACTGGAAATCTTATATGGACTTTTTGCTGAAAGAAAAAAAAAAGCTGGATGATTTATGGATTTGAAGATTAAGAAAGATGCTGGCTAAAATGGCAACTGAGGGATCTGCAAAATATTCAAGTGGGAGAGACAATAAGATTGTAGTTTTCTGTTGAAAAGAAGGATGAAAGTCACTTACATATTTCTATGAAATGTTTCAATAAATATAAATAAAGTGTGGCACCGGTTAATAATAGGCCCCCCTTCTTCCAATTAGTGAGTTAAAAAAAGGTTCTACTGTAATGTGACAAACGAAACACCCCCCCCCAAACAGTAAAGGACGACTTGAGAGCAGAAGTAGCCCAGAGGGCAGGAAAATGAACCTTGCCATATTGGCAACTATGGTAGCTAGTTTATATAGAGCTGGACAAATAACATTGTCTAGGGCAGGGGTGTCAAACTCAAGGCCTGCAGGCCCAATCCGGCCCACAGGGTGCTTAGATCTGGCCCGCGGGGCCACCCTGGAAACAGCAAAGGTACCTCTGCCAGCGAAAACAGAGCTCGGGAGGGCCCCCCCCCCGAGCTCCATTTTTGCTGGCAGAGGGCTGCAGGAGGCCGTCACAGCTGAAAATGGGGCCCGGGGACACCACATGTGGCCCTCCCGAGCTCTGTTATCACTGGCAGAGGGCTGCAGGAGGCCGTCGCGGCTGAAAATGGGGCCCGGGGGGGGCTGCACGTGCCCCCGGGTTCTGTCTTTGCTGGCAGATGGCTAGCAAAACAAACTAAAAGCAAAACAAAACAAAAGGAGAAATGTTTCCCTTTTGCATTTGAGCATCCAAGAAGGGACAAGAAAGGGAAAGAGGAAAGACAAAGAAAAAGAAGAAAAGATGGGAAGAGAGCAAGGAAGAAAAAATAAGGAAAGAGGGGAAGGAAGAAAAAGGGAGAATGAAGAGGGAAGGAAAAAGGAAGGAAGGAAGGAAGGAAGGAAGGAAGGAAGGAAGGAAGGAAGGAAGGAAGGAAGGAAGGAAGGAAGGAAGGAAGGAAGGAAGGAAGGAAGGAAGGAAGGAAGGACATTATAATGAGGAGGGTCTGAGGGAGGGTCTGAGGGAAGTCCTGCCTTAGCACTTGGCCACTATAGGTGCCCCCGACACGAGTGACGTTGAGCTGGCCATGCCCACCCTGGCTACGTCTACCCTGGCCCCCCAAGGTCAAACACAACCCTGATGCGGCCCTCAATGAAATTGAGTTTGACACCCCTGGTCTAGGGGCTGGGGAACAATCTCCTTTTACTTTATGGCTAAAAGGAAAAGGGTGAACAAGCAGGAAAAGCCCAGTTTCAACATTCCTCATTACTTTCTAGATGTAATTTTTGTGTCAAAACAGTGGAAAAAGCTCTCTTCTTCCCCGGTAGAAATAGTAGAAATCTGTATTCTTTTCAGAAATCTAGAAATAAATTTGTGTCCAATCCTGGGATTCTAGGCAGAAGTTTGTGTGCTGCATCTGAGAATGATTAGGAATTTACTATAAAGTTAAATGACCATGCTCAAGCGTTACTACAAGCAGTCCTCAAGTTACCACAACAACTGGGACTCGAATTTCCATTGCTAAGCAATGCAATCATAAAGGGCAATGTCATCTGATTGCATTGCTCAGCGACAGCAATCCTGGCAGCCCCCTTACTATCATTAATTGAATCCCACTGGTCATTAACTAACCCAAACCAAACCATTCCCAGTTTCGTCCCTCCCAGCCCCAAGCTTTAGTAAGGGACTGCCTCCTCCTCTGCAGCCCCCATACCCGCCAACTCCCTTCCATGTTTGCCCTTTTAGCTGCCTTGTACTCCACTGCCCCTCCAACTATCCGCTGCCTTCACAGTTTTCTTCCTATCTGGCCCTTTACAGGGCAGCTGATGGTTACAGCAGGCTTCCTTCTTGAGGCCACACCAGCTCCTTGTTCAAATTATGTGTTCTTGTTCAAGTCACGTGAGGCCTTCATGTGAAGTTTTGGAAGGCTTCTGAGGCAGTCATAAGTGCAGGGAAGGTGCCACCCACCCAACTTTTGATCACATGACCTCCGAGATGCTGCAATGGCCATAACATCAGGGACTGGACGTAGCTACCCATTCGTTCAGCACCACCGTAAACATCCACTGAACAAAGGGTCATAATTCAAGGACCATTTGTATCTACAGTACTGTTTATGTATACACCCACACCCACACACCCACACCCACACACCCACACACACACACACACACACACACACACACTTATTTTGCTTAATTCTTTTGGGGAATACATCTTGCACTTGTCTTTAATAGGTATATAGTTCCCTGTTGTATATTTCACATGAGTAGAGTAACTTGTGAACAGACCTGTTTTATTCATGTTGGTCTTCAATATATTGTCAGAACTAACTTTTGAGAAAGTAATTTATGGGCTAATATGTTACTATGTAAGATGTTAGTTACTATGTATGCATCCCATAATGTTAAAAAAAAGAAATATCTTTACCTGAATAGATGTAGATTTATTCTGTACAATTTTTACAAGCTACTTGTAACTGGAGGAGGAGCCACAAACTTGGATACTGAAGGCAACTGATAACTTTCTTAGAAGGTGAATTCTGTTCTAAGTAGTAATTTCATTCTGTTGGTGAGAAAAGTAGGTACGATGTGTGGAGGTTGTAAACTGTTCCTTTCCTCGGGATTGTTTCTGATAAGTTTTAAAATGGTGAGTCTGTCTTGTTTATTTCTTAACCTCTTCCATGAATTACTTGCTGTTTTTTAAAATAACACTTTCAGTCTTAATAGTTTCTACATCTTCTTTTCATTTATGAAACTTTTAAACTTCTGAAACGATGCTGGTTTTTTAAAACTATTTTAGGTTAAGATCAATATTTAGTCTTAATTGATTTAGACTATATGCAACCTCAGATCCAGAAATATTTTACAATAAATTAACTTTTTCATCTTATCACTCAATTATTTATTTGCTTAGCATCATTGGGTGTTTCATTTTTATGAGATAGTGCAGGATGAAAATGCACCTTTATTATAATTTTTTAACTCAATTCATAATTTAAAAGACATCCTTTTAAAAAAATGAAAAACTTATTATTTCTTTGCAGCTGTAATATAGTTGTTAGCCCAAAAATGAGTTTTAGTTTTTTAATTCCTGTATACAGTGCTTATTTAAAAGCTTGAGCTCGGTTCAATTTATTCCCTAGTATATTATTTTGGTGTCATCTATTGACACAGCTATTCAGAAATAAATCAGCAATTCAATCCAATGCATAACTATTTAGCAATTAGGTTTGGTGAATTATGCCTGGCTGCCTCAACTGTGTAATATATTTTTGTGTTTGCAAGTATCAATTGGTCTAAAGAGCAAGTTTAACTGATCAACAGAGTGGCCTAGAGATCTTAGCAATATAAACATTTTGGCTTGGATCCAGTTATGGCTGGTGGACAACGTCATACATAACAAATGATATCCCACAAATGTCATATGCATTATTGTCATAATGCATATGACAATTGTGGCCATAACAGGAACATGGGATAGAATGAATATTTGGAATTCTCTTACTAGATTTAGGGGTTTGCATTCAGATCTTATAGGAAAAATTGAGTTTGGGTTTCACATACCTGTGTGTCAGCAACTGGAAACTTTCCTTCTAGAATAACAGACAGATTTTGAAAGGAAAGATTCATTAATAATATGAACTTCTGAATACTAGCCCATTTCATTCATAGCTTTGTGATTATCATATTATTTAATTAGTAAACTATTATTATTATTTAGATGTAAAGGGTTTTTAAATAGATTCTTATATGTAGATGTGAAGGCTTTTTTAATAGACTCTTATGTGCATAATATTGAAAACTTAAAATTCATAAGTAGAGAGTAACTCTTATTGAAAACATTCAGATGTACAGTACTTCTGTGAAAATTGCTAAGTATTCTGCCATTATATTTTATTTTTAAGGTAAATATCTCAGTGCTTGTTTCTGTTACTAATTTTCCAAATCTTTCTTTACAGATTATTTCTGCTGGCACAGGTAAAAAATAAAATAAAAATTCTTTTGCCATTTAAAAAAAAAGATATTAAAAATCTACATTTTTGCAAATGCTTTTAGAACTTAATAATTGAAGGACTTGCATTGCATTTGAATATTTTCTAAATTGTAACCAGGAAAGTGGGGAAAACTGAACATGACTTTTGTATCTGTTTTGCAGGTTTCACAGTATCAGTTTATGATGTGACATCAAGAACTGTTTCTCTTAGTTGGCCTAAATTTCCAGATGCCTCTTTGTACAGAGTCACAGCAACCCCTGTCAACACTTTGGGTCATACTCTGATGGGCCATTTCAGTGATGTTACACTTGTAGGTACTTTGTCATCATTGGCCCCCAACACAGTTTACACTGTAATGGTGGATGCCGTTGATAAAAATGGGGTTATACTAGCTGAAACACTGATAAAGCAGTTAACAGGTTAGTATCAGATAGTTTGAAAAATGAGAATTGGGTGACTGGGAATTGTGGGAGTTATGTTCCTATTTCCCAGGATATCTGCAGAGTGCCACATTGAAAAAGGTTTGTGCGGTCAATAGTGATATACACGGATCAGCAGTCTAACTAGTTAAAGAACTCTCTTTGATCTTGACTTATCCCTCCCTTCAGAAGTCCAAGAATTGGGCTCTACTGTGCTACTATGAATCCATCTTCCTATGAACAAATGGAAATAAAATGGACAATTTCTATTGTATAAATTGTACACAAATTGTACACTTCTATTCCTCCCACAAATTTTCCTTTCAGATCTATTTTCTTAATGCTAATGGGTGTCAGCCTTTCTGGGTAAACCAGACAGGAAACATTACTAGATGAACTAATTCTATTTTATTGTACGGCTACATTAACAGAATCTTGTAAGTCTGAAGGTACAAACTCCTCCTCACTATTTTTGACTATCTGAACAATTAGGCTGGGTCCTTCCTAAATTTCTTTCTCTAACTGATACAGTACTTCATGAGGCCCCTCTCTTTTTTGTCTGATTGTTTCCTAGGCAGCATTTCTTCCCTTCGTCCTTCAAGGTCATTCACACATTCCATTATAATGGGGGTTGATGAAAAATCGTATCAGCTAATCCTATCAACTGCATTTCCCCCTTCACAAACTAGGTTTTTTCTAATTCTGAATCACAAACTAGCCAATAACAATGTAGCCAATTAGGGTTTGGGGTGGTTAGTTTACAATTTACTGTAAACTGTAAAAGCAGTGTTTAGTTAACTTTGGGTTAAGTGTGTCATGAGAGTGTATTTGATTCATCCTTTTCAATCCTTTCTCCTGGGCTTCTTATAATTCATCAGGCAATTAGCTGCTTCAATTTGGAATCCCGATGACAAAGCATCCACTGTATTCTTTGAGATATATTCATCTCTGTGTTTAATTAGAGAAGTGTACAATAAAACAGTTAAATCCATAGAGGATTTCTGTAATTAAATAAAATGAAACACTGTGTTCTGAGTTTTACTTGCCCACAGGTCTTTATCTTGTGTACAGAAAATTTAAATGTGGTTTTGAAGAAAAACACTTGCAGTGAAGTAGAAAGTAAAGACATGTTATTTCCGCTACTATACTTCCTTTTTCTGAATAATTTCTTACTAGCGCAAACTTTTGTTAAATAAGCATCCTTGCAAAAAAAAATTGGGTGTGTGTGTATCTGAGTAGCTAGTTAGTAAGCACTGAATGAAAGAATGTACTGGCTTAAGGGAAATACAAGGGAAATATTGTTCAAAAAGAATTCACCTTTCTTGCATTAGAACAGCTCCAGGAAAATTGCCAAGGTTTCTGAAACCCCATTTATTGTGAAATTGCTGACTGTTTGAGAATGCAGTTTCTTTTTCTTTTTTCCTGTCATTTCCTTCATGAATTCTCTCTTCCCCTGCCTATAATTTTTTCTCTATTCAGAAAACGTTTTCGTGTACAGGTAGTCCTCGGCTTACAACTGTGTACAGGTAATCCTCACTTAGCAACTGGCTACAGTGGCACTGAAAAAAGTAACTTACAACCAATACTCACTCTTACAACCATCACAGCATCCCTATAGTTACATGATCAAAATTTAGGTGCTTGCATGGTTGAATAGAATAGAATAACAGAGTTGGAAAGGACCTTGGAGGTCTTCTAGTCCAACCCCCTGCTTAGGCAGGAAACCCTATACCATTTCAGACAAATGGTTATCCAATCTCTTCTTAAAAACTTCCAGTGTTGGAGTATTTACAACTTCTGGAGGCAAGTTGGAGTGTCCCAGGGTCGTGTGATAACCATTTGTGACTTCCCAGCTTGCTTCTGACAAGCGAAGTCAATGGGGGAAGCTGGATTCATTTAATGACCATGCGATTGACGTAACAATGGCATGATTTGCTTAACCATGACAGAAAAGGTTGTAAAATCTGGCACAATTCATTTAACAACCACCTTGCTTAGCAATGGAAATTCTGGTTTCAATTGTGATCATAAGTCGAGGACTATCTGTATTGTCCCCAGTGTGGTCTTGTATTATGTTTCTGGAATCAGATACTGATAAGAAAACACATATTATGAACAGAGTAAAGGCATCCAAGCTTTCAGAGTTCCTATCTTTGAAAGAAGCATCCACATTCAGCAACTTTCAGTATGACGTGTCTTGATTTTGAAATGATTGAGGTTTTCTTCCCTTTGTTGAAGCTCCTGAGATTCCCATAATTGACCAAGCCTATTCAAAGTTGAGTACCAGTATCACAGTGGAATGGGCAGCTGTCACTGGGGCATCCAATTATCTTCTGACAGCACAGGATGGAGAGATGTTCATTGAAACAATAGTCACAAATTCACCAGGGACCGTGTCAGGATTGAAGGCCGCTACGCTGTATAAAATCACAATCCGATCTATAAACACAGGAGGAAGAAGTCAGCCTTCCCCTTCAAAGAAAGCAAAGACAGGTACTTTTTGATTTTATTCAGACACTGTACAAGTTATTAAATATTAAAGTGATTTCTGCAATCAAAAGTAACACTGTGCAAGGTTTGGATATGGAGGCGGACACAGTAAATTTTACAGAATACATGGGAATGTTTCTCTAATGCTAGTCATCAGAACAAATATAGTGTTTCCTGGACTGGTGCTACAACATCAGAGGGTGGGCATGTAAAAGGAAATGATACAGTTGCTTTAAAGAGTTGCAGTCAGGTAGCATATGTACTTTTTGTCTTGAATCCAAAGTGCTGCATAGCCTTGCCTCAAACCACTTGTTTAGTAGTTTGTCTAGCTTCAGAAGGATGTTTGTTATTGCTTTAGGGACTTTGATAGCTTTTGAGTAAAATGAAAATACCAATGCTATCATTAATTTATATTTATATTTGTTTTTGTATATATGTATTTCCACATATAATGATTGGGTGGTGAAACTGCCAAGCAAAGACTATCTCTCAGGTTATTATTATCATTAATTTGATCTGTGTTTCTTAACTTTTATTATTAGAGCTTGCAGATCCTTTGCATTTTTGGCTATCAGATACTGTCAGCATAGCACAAATTATTGATTTTATTTTATGTTATTATTATTATTACTTTATTTTTAATTATTGATTTTTTTTTGGTTCCAGTTTTAAAACCACACTCATCTTCTTTCAATTTACCTTACCTTAATATATATCCAGCAAGTAAGTATCAGGGGTGGGTTCCTCCCGGTTCGTACCGGGTCGCCCGAACCAGTAGCGAGCCACTGGTGATGTCACAATGGCGTCATTGACCCGCTTTGGTCGGTGCCGGTCCGTGGGCGCCATTTTTTCTGAGGATTTTTGGTGAATTTTTGAAGTTTTGTGCCGTTTGTGCTCTGCTGCTGCTTCGGAAATGACCCGCCCGCCCGCCCCCGGGTGTATGCTGACCTTTATTCTTCACCCGAAGCACAGCTGATCAGCTCCTCAGCTGTGTTTCGGGCCGATTATAGTGACTGAGCATGCGCGGAAGCAGAATTGCACCGGGGGAACGTGCGCATGCGCGCAACGTCGCAATGCACACCGGTGGCGAAGGTAAGTGGAACCCACCCCTGAGCCACGCCCACAGAGTGGTAGTAGAAAGTTTTGGAACCCACCCCTGGTAAGTATGGATGGGATAGAGTTTAATTTCTGAAAATCAATGAACCTATTTTAAAGTCCTTTCAGTTACAGATGGTCCTTGCTTAACAACCACTTGTTCAGTGACCATTTAAACCTATGAATGTGCTGAAGAAATGGTACTTACAACTGGTTCTTAAAGTTCTGGCCATCACAGCATCCCCATAGTCCTATAATTACATCCAGTTACTTGGTGCCCAGCTTGCAATTACAGTGGCACAGTGTCCTGCAATCGTATGATTGCCATTTGTATTTTGCCAATTTCTTACAAGCAAAATCAATGGGGAAGCCAGCAGGAGGTAGAAAATGATGACTATGTGTTGGCCTTGCTTAATAACCCATGATGATTCACTTAACAGCAACCTAAAGTGCCAGAATTTCCATTGCCAAACTTCACGGTCACATGATGTCATGCTTTATGACCATGTTATTTAGCAGTGTAAATTTCAGTCCCAATTATCATTGTTAAGAGAGAATGATCTGTATTTAATAAAAGTTAGTTTGTTTTTCAAATATCTGTGTTATCCTGTATATTCCCAGTTCCACCCAGTTGTGTTACTTAGAGGCTTAAACAATTTCTGAATCCTCAGAGAGGATTGTGTTGCAGCAGAACAAAAATAATAAAACAAGGACAATATGTGTGTTCTGATTCATTGCAGTACATAGATGTATGAGTGGGTGGCATCAGAACAGTTATTACTGCTTTACATTATATATTAATTTTGTAATTATAGCTCACAAATATTCACTATCAGAATCCCTCAGGACTGAGGTGATCAATACATTTTTATAAATAAACAGTGATAGAATTGATTGTCACCAGCTGTGGTAATGACAAATTCATTTGCTTTAAAAAGAGATTAAGTAAATACAGAGATCATAAGGACAGGAAACGGCCTTTCAGGTAAAATATAACTCTCATTAATTTCAGCCACAATGGCCAGGAGCGAGGGATACTGAGAATTACAGTTCAGCAACACCTGGGAAACACAGAATCCCTTCATTTACTAATGTCAGTGAAGTTAGTTATTTGTGGCTACTAGATTTACTCATAGAACAAATCAATCCAGAGTTCTCACTTGAGGCACAAATGAGCAGCCTCAAATCATCATGTTTTGGACACATTTATGGGAAAATGATGCTCTCTTGACAAGTCTGTTATATTGGGAAAAGATGGAAAGAGAAAAAGAGGCTGATGAACAGCAAAGTAGTTGGGCAGTAGCAGCAGCAATGGTGCACTGTTGGAAGATCTGAAGGGCCCAAGTAGGGACAGATCCTCCTAGAAAGATCTATGGCACATAATCACTGGATTTAATGGTTTTATCTAGAATCAGAAGGATGCAATAGAAGCCAAATAAGTATGAGAGGAAACAATGTTTTAGGCTTTTTTTTTTAGTAAATGAAGGTTGATTAAATGTTATTGGTATATTTCCCTGTTGACTATTCAAAAGACTTATTTGTTTGGAGAAGGAGATTTAATTAATTTGCCCAGAGTTTCTGGATCTAAAACAGAGATTATATGGATATAAGGCCCAGCACTATATTCACACTTCAGAAGTTTGAGTTTATTTCACAGTGGTAGTTTTGAATGTGAAAGACATTGTTAAATACATGACTGGATCTATGTTTAATTTTAATTAGTTTAAATTGAAATGTAGTTTATTTCATTAGCTTGGTCTTTGTCCTGATCTCCACTACTTGTTAGAGTGTGATTGTATGACACACCATTAAAAAAAATCAAGAATGATTCTTGAGGCCCTAAAAGTTGCCCAGGACTAAAATGTTGGCATTGAATTTTTGCTTAATTACCTAGTGGCAACATTATGATTTCTGAATGAGTTGTTGAGAATATGGTGACAATGAATGGGTCAGGTGAAGAAAATTGAAAATGATAACGATTAAGATGTTTTCATCACAGTAAAAATATCAATGCAGTTTTCTGATTAACAGGTTAATTTAAGACATTTACTAGAAGTAAGCCATCAGCTGGCTAGGAATATTTTCTATCTGATATGTTCATCTTACGCTGGAAAATTTATACTGTATAAGGTTCTGACCTTCAGTGATGGAATATAGTAATGCACCATCTAGGACTTATCTTGAAAATATTTAGAAATTTCATTTGGTGCAAATCATACTATTGTATAGATGTTGTTAAACAATACTATAGACTAGCTTGGGACAACTGTATTGGCTGCCAGTTTATCTGTAATTAGTGCTGACTTATGGACTTTACAGAATATGTTTTCCAGTTTGACACTTTCCCATCATCTATTATTGTCTGTTAAGGAATTAGAATCCATAAAAATATTGCACCCTTGTGTCCATGAATTGTAGGAGAAAATATGAGTTTTATAGATATTTATGACAGATGTATTTTTACGGTGGATAACTGCATATTGCTATGTTAGAATATATATGCCAACAATATATACAAATATTATCTAAGAAACATCACTACCATTACTAACTTAGAGTGATATGTTGCCTTATTTCACCTCCATTTGCCCATGTACCACATCTCACTAAATCTAATCTGTATTTTCGCATTTACAGTGCTCGCTGCCCCTATGCTGATAGCAAATTCTCCGAGTTGTAACAACATTGTGGTTAGCTGGAATGCTGTACATATGGCTGTTGGATTCTCTGTGTCTATCATAAGATCAGATGGTTTGGGTAACATGTTAAAAGAAAATACCACCAACAACTCCCTAACATTTTCCAGTTTAGATCCAGGAATTCTCTATACCATCAAGGTATATGCATGGGATATTAATGGGATACCTGGAGATGATTTTACCTACAATCAAAGAACAAGTAAGAAGCCAGCATCTTTTTGCAAGGAACAATTGAATTTCAATAAATATCATAATGATTAAAGAAAAAGATTTTTGCTTATTGCCCATGGATTTAGTAGCAACAATACTTGAATAACCATTGCGTGGTTAATACCATGGGCTGTTGTAGATGATAAACAAAGAGTGAAAATATAAACAGTTCTTACAACTGATCTTCAAATTAGGCAATTTAAGCAAAATTATCACCAAACATCAGGGAGTTTGTGGTTGCCATTTTGGCTACCTTGGTTTTTTCGCTGCAAACACCTTTGCTAGAAATGTAAGCATTCATACAGACTGGATTTATACCTCACACAAAGTGAGAATTTGCTTAACAATGTTAAGTTAAATAAGCCACCTTTTGATAGCTGCCCACAGTAAGCTAAGCCGTAAACCAAGATTTGACAATTGTTATAAACTAAACCAGAAGAGAACAAACTACCATAACTTTAGTGTGATGGTTGAAGCAGATTATACAGTTTTGATTAAAGGCTCTTTTTGGTTTTGTTTCCATTCAAATGAGAGTGGGATGTTGTTAAAACTGTATTCCAGGGCCTCGTGCACCAGGAGATGTTCAAGTGGTCTTTGACAGTGTGTCTTTGGGAGCAATGGTTTCTTATATGCTGACAGAAGGAGCTTCCAGTTACAGTATTGCAGCCTACAGCAACACTTCCAAACGAAACTGTAGTTCAGTTTCCATTTCCTGCACTATCTCGTCATTGGGGTGTGGGGCTGAGTATTCCCTGGCGGTTGTAGCAAGCAACGAAGCTGGTTCTAGCACTCCCACAGAGGCTGTGATTTTCAAAACTGGTAGGTGAACATGCACAATCCAAAAATTATAGCACATAGAGGAATGTAAAACAGAAAGACACATGGACTATTTTTATGGAAATAAAATATCCAAAATATTTTGGATATTGAACTGTCTTCCTTATAAGATTGCAAGGCTTGTTTTACGAGCTGCCTCCACTCCTTTTATTTCAGCTAGCTCTTTGGATATTTTATATTTGTGTGTGTGTATGTCAGTCTTGAGTACTGGCAATTGCCTGGACAAATCTTGATAGCATTTTCAAAAATGGTTGGCCATCTCCTTCTTCTTAGACCTGAGAGAGAGTAACTGGTACATAGTTACCCAACTGGCTTCCTGCCTAAGACAGACGATAATTCATGGTCTCTCGGTTTCTTATTTAGTAATGTTAATGTCACCAAACAGTCTTTTAGATCCGGGGTCTCCAACCTTGGCTACTTTTAAGATTTGATTTCAACTCCCAGAATTTCTCAGTCAGCATGACTGGTTGAGGAATTCTGGGAGTTGAAGTCCACAAATCTTAAAGTTGCCAAGGTTGGAGATCTCCATTTTAGATCATATGCAAGAATAATTTCCTCCAAAATCTACAATAGAGTGCAATACTGACATCTGCTTAATAAAATTATTTTAAAACAAAAATTACTTGATAGTATAAAAACATATCAATAATATCTACTTATAGATCTGATTGGTGCTTGTCCATGTGCTTGTGAGTAGAGGTGTTACTGCTGCTAGAAATAGCAGGCACTATGCTCCCTAAAGGAGAGAAGCAACCTGGAATTAAAGAGAAATTTCCTAACAATGAGAACAATTAACCAGTGGAACAGCTTGCCTTCAGAGGTTTTGGGTGCTTCATCACTGGAGGTTTTTAAGAAGAGACTAGACAGCCACTTGTCTCAAATTGTATAGGGTTTCCTGTTTGAGCACGGGATTGGACTAGAAGAGCCCCCAAGATCCCTTCCAGCTTTATTCTGATTGATTAAAGACCATTTCTGACATTTGCTGTGTAAGTTATGCAGCATGGACTAATTTTGTTGTCATCTTCTTTGGCTTTAGACTGGGCTACAACAGCGATTAACATCTTTAGTACAGGTGGGCCAATAAAAGCAGATGTTCTACAAAATCACATCATATCACATGCAACAGATGAACATTCTTCGAACATCACATTGGTTGGCAATTTAAAAAATTGCTGCAGTTGTTATTGTCCTGAGTTTTATTTCATATGAGAAAAGTTAAAGAGAGTTTTGTTAAAATCTTTACAGTCCCTTGTGCTCCGGAATGTATAACCATTGAGGAGAAGGAACCAGGCAGTTTGGCCGTGTCATGGTCAGATGTTGACCTGAGTGATTATTATGTGGCTTTTGTGAAAAGTGATGATGGCTTGGAGGTGCACTGCAACACATCATGTACCAGATGCCTTTTCCAATCAGATTGTGGCTTCACCTATTTCATTAGTGTCTTTGCCTATAACAAGGCCGGGCAGAGCCCTTTAGGTGACATATTTAACTATACTACAGGTAAGGATCAGTTTATTTCTGTATATTGGACAGACTTTGCACAAAGTTAGCAATTGCTTTAATAAATGATAAGGGCAATAATTACACAACTGTCATGGCCAGTGACAAGTGTTCATCTGTAATGGTGTTAAGCAGTACAGAAACAATTCCATCTCTGCCTGAGGAATGAATTATTTAGATGAAAGAACCAGGCTGGTGTCAACCTGGTTTTAATTCAAGGATGAGCAATCATTCTTTCCCTCTTGTTGAGGTTTTTAGTTCTGCAGGAATCATCTCTTGATTACAATACTCATTGTATGGCATGGGTTAAAAGCAAAAAGTAGACCAGTCCTGAAATGTCTTCAGGAAATCAGGCTAAACGACTCCTGAAATGCCTGTTTCCAGTTATGATTGTATGGCTTTTTATATTAGAAGATCCTTGATGACCCAACAGTAGGACCACTGCCACTTGGAATAGTGGTGCCGAAGTACACAAGAGTTGTCCAGCAATTATTTCTTCTATCATAATATTACAACATAAGAACCAATGACTAAATCCTTATTTGGGATGTTTGCATTGCAATAATTTGCTTTATTATTTTTTAGTATTGTCTTAATCCCAACCCTGCCTTCTTTTTTCTTCCTTTTAGCACCTTGCTGTCCTAGTAATTTTAGCCCGGTGTTTGTGTCTAGTGACACCGTTCAGATTATCTGGTCTCCTGTCCGTGGTGCTGAAATGTATGAAACCAAAGCTGTTGCCCTGACCAGTGAGTTACTATGCCATGATACTGCCACAACGTGTACCTTCTCTGCCCTTGAATGCAACACTCAGTACAATATCACAGTCTATTCATTCAGTGAAATCAGAGGCAGCAATATGTCATGTGAACCTAAACAAGTGACAACAGGTATGACTCTAGCCTTTATTTTAAAGCAAGACATCAATTATAATAAGATGAAATGAGACTTGAAAATAAACTATCTGCTATCTTATGATGTCCATGTTGGAAGTAGCAGAAGAAAATGACCATATGTACATTGATCACACTTCAAAGTACTTTTGAGAGGGGGGAATATCCAAGAGAACCACCAAAATAAAACTGCTTTGCATTTCTTTTGAAAATTTGAGTATTGTTTTTTCCCATGGAAACTGTTTCTTATTGTTTGTTAAGCACAATTACAGCAAAGGAATGTTGGCTGATTTTTCTTTGTTTGATTTTGGTTCTAATAATATAGTATCAATATAGTTAAGCACTTGATTACATTATTTTCATTAAGTAAAGTATTCTTCAAGTCAGGCTGGATTCTTAAAATCTCCATAGACATGTCTACATAATGTTCTTGGTGATACTCTAGAAGTGAATTTGGCCATTGCTCCTTTTTTTAAAACATGCCAGTCTAGCCTTCAGCCTTGATCTTCTTCACAAGGTTGACCAATTCTGCTTAGCTTTTGATAATACTTAGTTCATGACCCCAATGATCATTTGGGATTTGTTATAAACCAGTAAAAGTCATTTTTGTTGAATCTAATAAAATACAATAAATAAATATTAGAGAAGGTTGTGCCACACAATCTCTCAAAAAAATATCGAAAATTATTATTTTGAAATTTCAAATAAAAATTTGAAAGAACATGGTTGCAGAGAGAGGACATTTTGCAGTATGTGTGTTTCCACTGTTGTATTATTGGACTTTCAGTAAAATTGCAGATGTTATAATGTGTATCTCTTTTAATATAGTATGTGTCACAAATAAGAATGCAGTTTTTTTCTCTGCTCTTTCTATAATCTTTCAGCTCCGTGTAGTCCAGAAATATTAAACATCTCAAAGGACACTCTTTCTATAATTAGTGTGCATTGGCATGCCAGTAGTGATGGAGCAATGTATACTGTCACAGTAAAAGGAGAAGCAGGAAAGTGGTATTGCACAAGTTCTGGAAATTCATGCTCTATCCATAACCTTCCATGTGGGTCCCTGTTTTTTATCAATGCTGTAGCAAATACAGAAGCAGGATACAGCTTGCCTAGTTACGGTGTCCCATTAGAGACAGGTAAGGAAAGTATTGCAATAATACAATTGAAGTCACCAGTGTGCAGTATGTACCTACAGGTAGTCCTCAACTTACAACCACAATAGAGCTCCAAATTTATGTTGTTAAGTGAGAAATTTGTTGAGTGAGTTTTGTGCCATTTTATGGCTTTTTTTGCCACATTTATTAAGTGAATCACTGCAGTTGTTAAGTTAGTAACACGGTTGTTAAGTGAATCTGGTTTCCCCATTGACTTTGCTTGTCAGAAGGTTGCAAAAGGGGATCACATGACCCTGGGACACTGCAACAGTCATAAATATGAGTCAGTTGTGAAGCATCCAAATGTAAATCACGGGGATGCTGCAACGGTCATAAGTGTGAGAAATGGTCATAAGTCCCTTTTTTCAGTGCCGTTGTAACTGTCAATGGTCACTAAATAAACTGTTGTAAGTCAAGGACTACCTGTATTAGAAATGATAGCTCCCCCTTATTTTAAACAGTTCCACAGTTGGTTTTGTAGGTAGGCCAAAATTACTATGGCCTCCATACCATAGATATAATGTGGTTGTCCAGCACCAAACTGGTTATAGAAGGACTACAAAAACACAAACTTGTTCTTAAGCAGAGAATGTAGCTCCACCTAAAATAGATGTATAATCCACATTCTGAAATAAAGCCCCCAGCAACAATACAGTAATCCTTGACTTATGACCAGAATTGAGCCCAAAATTTCTGTTGCTAAGTGAGATGTTAAAGGAATTTTGCCCCATTTTACAACTTTTCTTGCCACAGTTGTTAAGTAAATCACTGCAGTTGTTCAGTTGGGAACATGGTTGTTAAGTGAATCTGGCTTCCCCATTGATTTTGCTTGTCGGACGGTCACAAAAGATGATCCCGGGGCACTACAACTGTGATAAGTATGAGTCAGTTGCCAAGCATCTGAATTTTGATCACATGACTTTGGAGATGCTGCAACAGTCATAAGTGTGAAAAATGGTCATAAGTCACTTTTTACAGTGTCGTTGTAACTGAACAGTCACTAAATGAACTGCGGTAAATCAAGGACTACCAATACCATTTCTTTTCAAGAAGTATTGATATATTTATAGGAAGATGTATGTTACACAAGACGTGATGGATGATGACAATTTATCAGCATAAATAACATCTACTGCCAAAGATGCTAAAATATTTTAGTCACCCCTTAAGAATATGGCTGTCTATACAGTATTTAAAAGAAGGCTAGTATCAAATGCTAAATATTTTCTTCTTTTTTCCCCCAAGATCCTTGCTGCCCAGCTGATCTTTCAGTAACTCAAGTGACACAATCCGTAACCAATATCAGCTGGTCTTCTGGGACTGGTGCAAAGACATACATAACCATTTTGGAATCAGACCAAAGACAAGCCCGGTGTCATACTCTCCAAACCTCTTGTCTCCTGGGGTGCATTACTTGTGGAACTAACTACACTGTAACTGTCAAAGCAGTTAGTGAAACAGGTTTGATCTCTGACTGCATATACAAAGGATTTTCTTCTAGTAAGTATGTGAAATCACTGATTAAAACTACAGGGGAAATATGAGAATATAAAAGCATGTTTGCATGCAATTAGCAATTTATGTTCATGGGCTTGAATTCTGAGAATTATTAGTGAAAAAGAACTCACAGAAAGAGCCTTTCTGGATCCTTTCCTCTCAGCTCGTTTTTCTAGAGAATCATTGATACTCCAGAAGGAATGATCTTCAGTGTCTAGCCAGGCTGTCATCAAGGCCAGTCCTACTTTGTGTGTGAATGGTTATAAAGAGGATTGTTCAAACTGAATAGGGGCATCATAGATTCCCTCACAATGTAATCCCTTATGTCCCATTCAAAGTCTTTGGTAATTTTTACGGAGGTCCAAGAATGCAGATAATCTTTGGGTAACAATGGCAATTGGGACCAGAATTTCCAGTGTTAGTGATGTGCAGTGTTACATGACCACATTGCTTAGTGACACTAATCCTGGCAGTTCTGGTTGCCATTATAACCCCAGGACTGGGTGGGCCATTAAGTTGGAAGAGGCAAGAGTCCAAGCAAGCAGCATGTGGGGGTGCGCAAATGCCATGGGCAGAAGTTGTGGAGCATGGGTGTGTGTGTGCATGAATGCCATAGGGTGGTCTGCAGGTGCTATGGGCAGGTGCTTGGAAGTTCAAGAGAACTGATGAGGGCCTCAGATGGGTGCTAGGGAGTGCTAGGGGCCAGTGAGGGCCACGGGTAAGCTGCTGGGTGAGCACTAGAGAACACAGGTCTGCTAGCGGGAGGCCATCAGTGGGATGATGAGGCTGTGGAGGGGGCATTAGGGAGGATAGTCTGGCAGGTGAAGGCTGCAGGTGGATACTACAGAGTGCAGACGGAAGAGCTTTAAAGGCAGGCATGCTACAGAACTTAGGTGTCCATGGGGATGCTATGGAGTACGAGATCCCTGGGATCTTCTAGTGGGGGTCCTTGGGGTAAAATGTGATGGGAGTGGTCTGCGACCTTCCTTGCCAGCTTCTCCATGGACTTTGCTTGGAAGGGAAAGTTACAAATGGTGATCACGTGACAGCAGGATGCTGCAGCTATTGTAATTGGGAGCCAGTGCCTGATCATGATCATGTGACCAGGGGGATGCTGTGACGGTTGCAACTTTGAGGATTTGTTGCAAGTACCATCATACTTGCTGGAGAAGACTCCTGCGAGTCCCTTGGACTACAAGGCGATCAAACCGGTCCGTCCTAGAGGAGATCAACCCTTGACTGCTTTTTAGAAGGCCAGATCCTGAAGATGGAACTCAAATACTTTGGCCACCTAATGAGAAGGAAGGACTCACTGGAGAAGAGCCTAATGCTGGGAAAGATGGAGGGCAAAAGAAGAAGGGAACGAGAATGAGGTGGCTGGATGGAGTCACTGAAGCAGTCGGCGTGAGATTAAATTGTCTCCGGGGGATGGTAGAGGACAGGAAGGTCTGGGGGAATGTTGTCCATGGGGTCGCGATGGGTCGGACACGACTAACACCACCACCACCACCATCATAAATTTGGTCATTGAATTAGTGGTTGAAATTAGAGGAGTATCTATAAGAGCAAGAAAGCCTTCATGAGTTTTCTTTCATTATGACACTCTACTTGTACGTCCCCTCATAATAAATAGGTGCATGTCATACATAACTAATTCAATTTTTATATTTGCATCCTATGTGAGGCCTGATTATGTGGAATAAGAAATCTTTTTCAGTTTGCTGTCCTGGCTTGGTATATGTGTCTTTAAGTAAGCCTAGTGTCTGCCTAGACTGGTCCCTGCAGTTTTCTTGGCAAGATAGTGATTCACCATTGCCTTCTTTGTAATTTGTGAGAATAACTAGTCCAAGGTCACTCAGCTGGATTTGTACCTAGAGACTAGAATTTACAGGCTTCCGTTTCTAGCCTGGTGCCTTAACCACTACCCCAAACTGGCTTTCTGGAGGCTGCAAAAGGTTTGACCAAAGAGGGGTGTTATTGCTGTGGTGGAGGAAATGGTTTCAGGCTTGTTTCTTTAGTTTTAGGGTTTTGGGAGACAGACAGGATTAAGGGAAAAACAGTCTTTTAAACTCCTTTGAAAATGTTAGCTCATCCACTCTATGGCCTGCAAATAAGGCATGTGTGAACTTTATGCTGGTTGCATGTTGCTATCACTTCTAACACTTATTTATGATGACTTAATGGTCATAAAACTAATCAATTCCAACGTATAATCCATCTGAGACTGAAAGTGGCCTGTTTGACTGAAGACCCAATAGGTAACTGACAGGGTTCACAAAACAAACACTAAAGTTGCAAAACTAAACACACACATTATAGCTTATGAACATCCTACCTCCTTCCTTTTGATAAAATGAGAGCAATCTCAGAACACCATTTAAATTTTTGCTGATAATCTGTATAGAATGCTTTTAAATGCCAGTAAGTGGTAAGAAATATTAGGTATTCAATGGAGCCTGTAAGTCACTAAAACTGCAATTTATTTTATTTTCTCTTAGGTGCTTGCTGTCCATCTGGGGTTAAATTATACAGACTGGGCAACAATAGCATAAGAGTATATTGGCGCAGTTCGAAAGAGTCAATAAATTACAGCACAGATCTGTATGGCTCAAAAAGAAATTTCACCTGTATATCCACCGGAGCCCTGACATACTGTGACATCACTGAGATACCCTGTGGGGACGTCTATATGGTGGCAGTGTCACCTCTAATTGATCATAATAGAGCAAAGCTTGCATTTTGTCCTAAGAAAATGTATTCAGGTAAAAACCTAAAAGGGATTGCAGTAGTAAAATTTTTTTGGGGGGACAGCATATGCAGGGAAATAAAAATACACAGAAATTATTATTAATCTGGTTTAAGCTGATGGCTGGCTGGGGAATTCTGGGAGTTGAAGTCCACGAGTCTTAAAAGATTATTATCATTGCCAGATTGTCAGCCCATCTTTGTGATGGCTACTAACAGCATGGCAACTCTCTACAATTATTTTGTAACACATCATTTTCATTCTAGAGACTTGCTTCTCATTAATCTAGTCCATGAAAGCTTGTGACATTATGTTGATGAGAATTTTGGAAAAACTACTACCGGTAGCATTTATTTAGAAATGGTAAGCGTTCTATTCAATTACACTCAAATTTACCAGTGTTTCTGTGTGTGTGTATGTACGTTTTAAGTCAGGTCAATTCCTGATGACTGCCTGGACAGTTTTGTTGCCAAAGTTTTTCCAATGAGGTTTGCTTGCTTCCTGGGGAAGTGTGTGTGACTGGCCCAACATCACCCAGCTGGCTTTGAGACTAAGGCTATCAGGACTATTTCCTGTTTTCTAGGCTGATACCTTAACCACTACACTAAACACTTAACCAGCATTATCCTAGATTAGTTTCAAATATTAATGTATTTACAAGTTTATAATTTCATTGTATAAAACTCATCCAGCTATTTTAAGCTTTTTTTTTTTTAAAGTCAGTGTAACATTTTTGAGAAGTGTTTGCTCTCAGTTAAATACTTACCTTTGTTTTTCTTCTAGTGACATGTTCTGGAAACTCAGTAGGAATGGGTAAGTGGATTTTTAATGCCCATTTTGGTTGAGTTAGTCTACTTAAGCTAAGCTTTATCTAATTGGATATTTAGATATTTGTATCAGAAACTCATCCTCTTATCCAATTTCTGTTTTAACATTGGTATTTTCTACATAGAAATACATGGTCTAGAACAGTGGTTCCCAACCTTTTTTTGGCCATGCCCCACCTAAGCATCTCTAAAATCCTGATGCCCCCCCCCCTTGACATATAATTCTTACTATTCAAAAAGTGAACTCCTACTCACGCGGAGGAAGCCTAAAAGGCCATTAACTTGGTTTAAACAAGGTTCCAATTGCCCTTATTAAAAATCAAATTGCCCCCGTGAGACGTGGGCCCCACGTTGGGAACTACTGGTCTAGAATGTCTATTGATCTATGTTCAGAACTACATGAAATTTAATATGCAGTATACTACAAACTTTAAGTTAGTACAATCTTAACACTTGAAACGTAGCTGAAGGAAATGAACTAAATGTGACAAGAAAGCCCCAGCCACTCTGCCTAAGCCAACCTCAAGACATGTTACTTAACCCTGAAGGAATCAAAAACCATTACCAAAGCCAGAGGCTTGCTTGTATTTGATCGCAAAAAGCTAAGGCCTAATTAATACACAGCGGAGAGAACTAGGGCTGTTGAAAAAGCATTTCAGAAAGGTGGTAATAGCAAACCATTTCCATATTGTAAAAATAAAAAAGGAGTGTGTCCATGAAGCTACCATTTTGGCTTGACCTGAAGATAATTTCACTTTTAAATTTTCAAATGAATTTTCTGAATTACCTTCCTTCTTTATGACTAATCCTTACCAGAAGTGAGCAAAAATCTGAAACATTCTGCGCTCATAAGAGATCTATCCAACATTACTAGAACAACTGCATTGTCTAATCATTGTTTTGCACTCAGAACCAGTCAAGTTTAAACAGTGTGTTGGATAGCATCTGGGACATTAGAAAAAAAGGCTGAACGTGGACTGTTTGAAAGAATAAACATTACACAGTATATAAATTATCCCTATGTATCTTGAATAGGTAAAAACCCATTGCCCTGAAGAAGACTAAGATCTTAGCACTTCTATTGTAAAGTAAAGCACTGGATAAACAGTTCATAAAGGGTCAAATTGAGGTAGAGTATAAAAAAACTCAGTATCTTAATTATTGGATTTAAATGTATATTTTTAATACAATTTTCAGTGATTTACAGAGGAAGAAGTGCAGATCAGCATCAGGTGCCGAGTGAAAAAAACTGAAACAATCCCGTAAGAATATTTAAAACTGCCTTTGAACTGGAATGTAATGCTCTTTATGCCTTTTCATTCTACATCCACCTTACCATTGTACTTTTTTTTGGTCACTTGTTTCAACAAATGTGTACCATATATTGTAGTCAGAAAAGATGCTATTAGAATCCTTATAAAATTCCACCATGTAATTATTATTGCATATTTATATCCCTTCCCCAGTGTGAACCATTATGGAGAATTTAACAGTATAAAATATGTTTTTCCTATATTTCTCTGAGGGTGACATGCAGGTTATTTTCACTATAGAAAGATTACTATTAATAACCTAATAAGCATTATAAATGTACCAAATTAGTTCTCCATTCTGTTATAAAACCACTGAGCCAATTGGCTTGTTCAGTAGTTTTGCTCATAGACTAGAGGTCTACTCTCTACACAATAAACTGCAATTTCTATTGTTTATGCAAGCCCAGACTGACTTGTTTTTCACAATGAACTGGTGATAACCACAAATAAATTAATCCAGTCTTTATTCCAGATATTTCTTATACAGGCCACTAGAACAAATCTACCAAACAGATATGAACTTTTGTGATATGATTTATCTTTCAGTTCGGCATTTTGACATTATCTCACAGGTAATAAAATGTTTTAAAATTTAGTTCCTGTTGTTAAGAGAAAAGTTCTTCAGCTCAAGCAATGATCACAAATCTTTGATTAAAAAAACATTATGCATGTACGAAAGGAACACTATGAAGATGTTTTATTTTAAATGTCTCATTTATAAAAAAAAGATCTGACAGTCTGAAACTTAAAGTCTGGTATTTGACCTTATTTTGCCATCCTGCCTCCCTCAATACATCTTTTGTTAGCCTAAGGTTGCTTCATGAATAACAGGGCAAGGGCATAACGTAACAAATGAAAAACATAAGGTAATTTGTATTGAAAGAATCTTTACATGAACAATAAACACTAGCCATAAAGTATATGTAGATATGGTACATAGGTTTATCAATCTTAAATGTCCCTGTGAGGTAGCATTGACTACTACATAAAACTCAGCCAAATCTATATCCCTGCCTTAAATTGCTACCTCCTTTGAAAAGTCTAATCTAATTATAACACATTCTTGAGTTTCACAGTTAAAATGTGTTTTAAATGTGTTCCCAAGACAACAGTTCTAGAACTGCAACCTTCATGGATGCTGAATGCACATAAATATTTTAGATATAATACATGTTCAAGACCCATCCTTAAAAGCTTCTGCCATACTATTATGCAAAGCACAGCCATGCTAATGCAAAGATAGAAACCATAATTCCACATCTATAAAACAAAGTAGAATTAGTGGCAGTTTTATTGCCGTATACAAATTTAACCAACATGGCAACCATGCCAAAGGAATTACAAGAGTTTCAGGACATATGTACAGATTGTACATTTCAGAAACAGTTGAACATTTTTTTTTAAAAAAATGCACAAACAGATTTGCATCATGAAATTAACTAAACAAATGGACTGGAATAGCCAACACTTTTAATGGGATTACAAAGGCACTTCCCTACTCAAAATAGGAAATGACAATCTGCAGCCTAGAGGGAGGTTGAAGAAGAGTGCTCATCAACTACTGCACAATCTCAATTTTAAGAAAAAATAAGCAAGATTTCAAAACATTTATAGGATTCAATGTGATCCATTTCTGAATATTTATACAGTCTCATCTTTGTTTTTAGATTGTTTTTCTTGATTCTCTTGTTCTGTACTTTGGCTCCTCTGATGATCGTGTTTATCTGAGTGGTCCTTATCGCTGTGGTCGTATCTGTGGGAACGTTCTTTGCTTTTGCTACGTTTTCGTGATCTTTCTTTACTAGGACTACGGTCTCGTTTTCGAGACTTTTCACTGCTATCAGTTCTTCCTCTGCTTCGGCTTCTGCTCTGCTTGTTTGATTTCTCTTTACTTCCACTTTTATGTTTACTTGACTTGTCTTTACTCCTGCTTCTACTATGCTTGCTAGCATTTCTACTTGTACTTCTGCTCCTATGCTTACGATCCCTACTTCGGCTTCGGCTATGCCTCCTCTCTTTTTTGGCATCTCTTTTTTCATCTTTATGCTTCCTTTCATCTTTTTCATCTTTGTGCCTCCTTTCATCTCCTTCACTTTTACCTTTTCTGTCTTTTGATTTTTCTCGAGAATTCTCTCTCTCTCTAGATCGATCTCGTTCTCTTTCAACACCTCTCTCTTTGTCATGGTCACGCTCCTTCCTTTTATTTCTTTCATTTTCTTTCTCTTTCTCTCTCCTGTCTCCTTTTCGATCGCGGCTTCGACTTCTGTGCCTTTCCCGGCTTCGCCTACGTTCCAATGCACGATCAGAACTTCGAGACCGTCGCCTTTCCCTCTCTCTCTCCTTAGCTTCACGCTCTAATCTTTGTCGCTCCCTTTCCCTTTCCAATTCTCTGTCAAAACTGGATGAACCCCG
The DNA here is from genome assembly GCA_003457575.1 of Thermophis baileyi. NCBI lineage: Eukaryota > Metazoa > Chordata > Lepidosauria > Squamata > Dipsadidae > Thermophis > Thermophis baileyi. The sequence goes on along the minus strand of QLTV01003994.1, from coordinate 3,063,697 downwards.
TCCTTCCCGATGATGACTTCTGCTTCTTGATCTTCTAGGTGACCTCCTAGGACTCAAGGATCTTCTTGGAGACCTATATTAAAATGATACAATGCTTTAGAAACAGAGTTTTTTCACAACAAGAATTTAACTGTAGAACATTTAATCTTTTTCATCTGTTGGGTTGTCAACTTTAAGAATCAAATTTTTGCATTATTAATTTATTATACCTGATGTAATGTATAAAAAAATGCACAGAGGCAGGGTGCAATCATATGATCAACTTCTGGTGTCTACTTAGCATAATTAATTTAATTGTATTTGTATATCGCCCAATCCTCAAAAAAACTGGGTGATTATTTAATTTACATTAAATACTTTATATAAGTATTTAATAGTCATCCCTATCAGAAGACACAGGTCACCTTATATAAATAAAAGAACCCAGAACCATAAAATCACAAAATTGTTATTTTAGAAATAAAGATCAATAAATAAACTGAGATGTAATAGCAGCTAACATATAAATTAAAACAGGAAAAAATGTTGAAAAATGATTGCTTTTACTTCTTTTATTAGAGTTAACTCAAAGATGGGTTTATCTTGAAGTGGACAAACCATAAGACCAGGCAGCCACACAAAAGGCAACTTTTCTGGTTCCCATCTGTTTAGCTTCATGAATAGTGGGTATCTACCACAGGCCTTCATGACTTGAACATGTGGGATGAACAGATTCTATTTGGATCACACGGTCCCAAAGACAGCCAGGATCCAAGCTATGAAAAGCTTTAGAGGTAACTAACAACTAGCACTTTGAACTGGATCAGGAAATCCACAGGTGACCACTATAGTAATCAAAGAAGTTGTGTTACCCTGCTGAACTGGATTTCATCTGTCAGGATATGGGCTCTCACATTCATTGTTAGTTGAAATTTCTGAATAATAAACAACTTGAAATGGAGCATGTTGCAATAGTCTAATATGGGTGATGAGGATATGAATAAATATAGCCAATGCACTCAAAGAATGGCTCTATTTGTTCCTCTAGGAGGAGCCACAGATTCAAGAGAATCTACACTTCACAGACATGCTCCTTCATCAGTGAAACTCCATCCAAAGTCCAAGTCAGAGCTACTAAAAATCTTTCTGAATCATTACACATTCAACTTGAACCTTTTTGACCTATTCAGTCCCTGATAACCTCTAAACACTAGGTATGATAAACTCTGCATCTCTAAAGAGAGGTTTAATAAAATCCAAAGGACTGTAATTCCTATTATACAGGTCCCATTATAATCATTGACAATAGAAATAAATGCAGTTTTTGGTCCAGATTGGCAAGGATCTAGATGAACTATTTCTTCTCAGATATTTTGCAACTAAGTTTCAACCCCCTTCACCCAAACTTTCCCTAAACAAGTGGGTTGGAGATCAAACAGGGTCACACAAATCCTATGTAAACTTGCAAGACGAATCAGACTGAGCAAAGGGCACCAAGCTACTAGTAAATACAAGCAATTTAACCTCATATAATAGGTGCATGGAGGGGCAACAGCTGCTTCAGCTGGGCATGTCACATCAGCAATGGAAGAAAGAAGGTGGTGAAGATCAGGTTGGGGGAGCAGGGGTACAGTGTTAGTAGAATACAGGGCAGACAAAAGGGCAGAGTTAAGGGGGGAGGGCATTGAAGTGCACACTGCAGTTATAAATGGCAGGCTGCCAAGTACCCAAATGTTGATCACATGACTGTAGGGCGCAAGAACAACCATAACTTCAAGGACCAAGTGTAACTACCATTCATTTAGCATATCCTAACTTTGAATGGTCATTGAACAAATGGTCATTGAGGACTACCTCTATATGAGCAGGTGTTCAAATTAAATTTCACTTCAAGCATGAACACCTAATAGCAAAGTCCATTTATCACAACTTAACTACCATATGGGAGTATGTACCAATCTTATAGAGGAGCTGAGAAAATAACATGAAGCAGTTTGTTAGTTCAAAATGATATATTATTTGTGTAATAGCAATAGACAAATAATATTTACAATAGCAAAATAACGCAATGGTTATGCCAAATTACTAGAGAATGATTAAACAATTATTTGATAAAGTTAAAATATAACCTTGAACGTCTACGCTCTGTATGCCTGTCTGCTTCTTCTACTCCCTCTTTGCCATCCTTCTTGATTTTTCTAGGTCTGGCTTTAATTTGTTGATCAATGTTCTTTTGCACCGGTACAGGAATTCTCGGAAATAACGTAGAAAACCATTCAAGCTTAGTAAGAAAAGAGCGCAGCATTTCTCCAATGGTCATCATGCAGCCGCCACCTGCTTTCACATCAAGGTCCTTCAAAAAAGAAACACAAAACACAAAACACATTCTGATTGTGAGAAGCTATCTAAAATTTATCTAGAAACAAATGCTACTTATACTGATTGCCATATTTCAAATACGATGGCTTAGCTGTTTTTGCTGATAATTAAGCTGTTATATGAACTTCATCTCTTGCATCTTTGCATTTTGCTATTTTACTGGCTGGAAGTTTGATTTAATACCCAAGCATGCAGGTATAGACTATTCCTGCAGCCAGGCAGTAAAGGATCCATTTCTTAGTAAATCAAGTTGAAATATTAGCATAACTGAGTTGTATTCTATTATCATATATGGTTATTCCATAAAGGAAAAGTAATTTGTTCTACATTATCTGGTATTTTGAGGACTATTGCCACAAATTAGAACTACCATTTATCCATACTTAGGATGACCATTCCTGTCTAAAAATGATCAGAAAAGTCTGTAGTATAAAATGGACTCTACCTAAATAGGAAGCAATAGCAAACCAACTGCCATGAAGCAGTGAGTTTTCTAATTTGAGTTATGCAACAAATAAATAAAGTAACAAATCATTGGAAACGCATAATCCATGATGACCATTGTCTCGGAAAAGGGTCATTACCGCATGAAGGCCTTCTTGCTATGCCCTCTCACAGCTCAGGACATGTTAGTCAGCTATTGTCAGGCCCAAACCTATAGTGCAAGCACACAAGGAAAGTGAGATTTGTTATCTAAAACAGGAACAGAAAATCTGTATGTAAAACTGCTTGCACTCACACACATTTAAGTGTTCAGAAATACAGTTTTTCCAAACAAAATCGTTGCAAAGATTTTCTTTTCTAAAGAAGAAAACAACACATTAGCTTAAATGTAGTTCCTGAAAAATATAAATAGAGTATCAATGAATTCATAAAAACAGTTATATTTAGGCAAATATATATTTATATATATAAATGCTTTCACATCTTCAACACTGGCAAACTGGAAAAAATGTTAACATATGAAAGTGATTCCTTTGTATTCCTGCAGTTTTAGTTAGTTGGGTGAAAAACTGAGCCATGAATTAGTTATGGATAAGAACTGAGAATGTGATACATTAATAAATAAATGTGCCAGTGTTGTGAATGTGCATGTGTAATGAATGAAAAAAAATCCATCTAAATCTCACTTTAAGAGACTGCATCACTTGATTTCAATAACCACTATTATTGTATAATATTGTATAGTATATGGGTACTATAACTGAAACATGTTCGTGATAAAACCTAAAGAATTCACATCAGATCAGTGTTGGAGGGGTAAAAAAAGTATTCAGATAAACTAATGTATGGGCACTAGAGGAATTTAACATTTAAGCAAGATATATATGGAGTTCCTAATTATTATAGAAATTTGTTTTTGTTTTTTTAAAAATTTAAGTTCAGTGGACAATTCTGGAAGTGAAAACATTGAAGAACAGAATGTAACAGTCTGTTTATTATTTAAAAAAGTGGCAATTCAAAACTACCAACATACTGCTTCCTAACAAAAAACGCCTTTCTCTTCAGTTCTGAGAAATGATTAACTTCTAATAAAGTTAGAAAGCTAATCCAAGTTTGCACATCATTAAGGATGAAAGTTTTTACTGCTAAGATTTGCAGTTAAAGATTATTTTTGCATTTCATAAAATATTTAAAATATCAGAAAGAAAAGAAAAAAGAAAACAAAGTATTACCCTTGTTGACATACCTCCTCATCATCGAGAAAGGATTCAAACCAGTCCCATAAATCCTTTGGAGGCTGTGTGTACCTGAAATACAAAGTAATTGTGTAAATTTAACCTTTTTTCCCCCCTGTGGATAAAACTTAGTTTTTAATTAAATACAAAACTACTTACCTAATATACATGAATCCAAGAGCCCTAATGTATGGGGAATCTGTATGAGTTATTAGTCCCATCACTTGCTTACGGGTAAGCTTCAAAGTAAATAACTTGTACAAGAGGCAAAAGGCTGTAGACACTATACCTCCAGTTCCAACTCCTCGGACCTTTCAAAATGAGAAGAGAAAAAAAAAACCCATAATTGATTCAACAGAGGAACAATATAGGTGAGTTTTTTTTGGTAAATAAATTATTTTCTGTGCTCAAATTTTTAGGAGAAGGAAGAACGGATTTAGGTGTACGTAGTACAAGAAGCTACATTTTCTCTCAATGAAATGACATTATTCCAATCATTCAACTGGGACTTGCCTTACATTGCTTAGGGAAGAAGTATTTTATTTCCTTATTTAGATTTACATGGTCATCCATTTTGCCAGAGTGAATTTGGGTGGCTAACATTAAAAATAAATCAATTAAAAAAAACAGTCAACACATGAAACCTGTTTTCTCCTTCACACATTTGAAAAGCTTGAAGAGACAACATGTACATATAACTTGTCTGCATGTTTGTTCCTCTTAGAATAAGGGATAAATATGTTATGTATGCATAGTGTTTCCTAAATTGGGAAGTAATATTCTAAAATGAAAACGTCTCACACAGTAAAATATTATTGATGTTTTTAAAAATTAAATTTTAACTTAATTATTTACCTAAACTTACCTAGACTTATTATTTACCTAAAGCTTCATTGTAAGTGTTCCTTCTTTAAAAAACTGAGAACCTAGAATTTAATAAAAACTAGCATTTGATTAAATATAAAAATTAGCACTGCATTTATCATTAGGAAAGATTATCTTTAATCCTCTTAATCTCCATTATAACAATAAATAGGCTGTTGGTTTGAGTTCCGAGCTTGGCAATTTGGTTGCAAACATTTAGTCACTATTTGAGGAGACATCGTCAGTGCGTTTTGAATTGTGCTCATCTCTCAGAACACAGGTCTTTAAATACCTAAGGTATCAAAACGTTGTAACTGAACGGTCGCTAAATGAATGGTTGTCAGTCGAGGATTACCTGTAGTTCAGTCCATTAAAAGTTTTGATCATAACTCATGAAATGTATTATTTCAGAATGAGATTTTCCTTATATTTACTGTTATGAAATGTGTTTGAATATTAGTAGCTCGGGTTGGTAATTAGACCAACCCAAGCTATTAATACCTAAGGTATTTAAAGACCTGTGTTCTGACAGACGAGCACAATTCAAAGTGCACTACAATGTCTCTTTGAATGGTGACGAAACGTTTGCAACCAAATTGCCAAGCTCAGAGCTCAAACCAACAGCCTAACTACCAATCCAAGCTACTAATATTCAAACACATTTCATAACAATAAATATAAGGAAAATCTCACTGAAATAAAAATATGTTCCATGAGTTATGAACAAAACTTTTAATGGACCGATCTACAGGTAATCCTCAACTTACAACCATTCATTTAAGCGACCGTTCAAAATTACAATGGCAGTGAAAAAGTTGACTTACGACCGTTTTTCATATTTACAACCGTTGCAGCATCCCCATGGTCATGTGATCAAAATTTCAGCAATTGGCATATATTTATGACAGTTGCATTATCCTGGGGTCGTGTGATCACCATTTGTAACCTTCCCAGCTAGCTTCCAACATAGCAAGTCAATGGGGGAAGCCAGATTCGCTCAACAACTACATGATTCACTTAACTATGGCAAAAGGTCATAAAATGAAGCACAGCTCACTTAACAGCCTTGCTTAGCAATGGAAATGTTGGGCTCATAAGTCAAGGACTAATTGTACTAATGAACTGGACTAAAGCTTGCAAACTAAAGTTTTTTATAGGTAATTTTGAAAAGATTAACTTTTTTTAAAAAGCTCCAAAATGCAGAAATCACGTACTTCTACTTACCCCTCCGCACATCCCTGTTTGACCTGCAGTTTTTCTGCTTCCCTTCTCCCAAGGCTCAACATGGGTAACCTGTAAACAAGTAACAAATTAATTAAATCTACCATAACTTTATATTTATATTTGATTTTCTTCTGTCTGACACAATGTCATTATAATTTTATCTTCTCATTAAGCATATTGTTTCTGTACATTCCAAACTATAAGAAATTTGGACATGCCCCAATTACTATGAATTCCATGAAAAAGAACATCACCAAAATCATAACGTTATGCAACTCACTACCACATGATGCAATAGTGATTATCAATTATTACAGCATCCCTTGTTGAGCAAACATATCAGATCTTCATAAGTAAAGTGAACGTAATTGTGAAATACTGATCAGAGATTGGAAGACTCTTAAAATGTTATAGAAAAGTTTAGGCATTGTTTAAAATAAAAATAAACCAAATAAAGATATCAATAGCAACTTCAAGCTAATATTTTGTTAAAGTGTTTGTTAACAGTAGTGTATAGAAATGAGCGATAAGTCCTAATCAGTCCTATTCTGCAGACCGTGTGTAGAACAGAATACATCAGAGCCAGCTTGGCTTATTGGTAAAATGCTAAAAACCAGGAGACCATGACTTTTAGTCCTGCCTTAGGCATGAAAGCTGGCTGAGTGACATTGAGCCAGTCACTCTCTCTCTCTCTCTCTCTCAGCCCAACCCATTTCACAGGATTACTGTTGTGGAGAAAACATGAGGAAGAAGTAGTATTAGGTACGTTCACTGCCTTGAGTTGTTCATAAAAATATGGGATTAAGTAAATAAATAAAATACAGACGCTATTATGCCACTTTTTAAGTGCAAAGAAAAAGAAAAAAAGACAATAGGATTTACAGCAGCAGACCTAAGCAAAGAGATATTTGTATAGTTCAAAGAATGAGAAGAAAATGAAAGGGAAAAAAAGCACACATTCCTTTACTCCCCAAAAAACTATTCTTAGTTTCCTCCATTGAGTGCAGAATGTAATAGGTGATAAAATAAGTTTCACAAACACACACATACAACTTATATGTGGCTTTTATTATTTTTAAAATATCTAAATTTGGAGCACACTTAAGTATGTAAATAACATGTAACCATTTCTTTTGAATAATTCATTCTAAATCAAGAATTGATTTGTAAATTGCAAAAATAGGGAAATGTTCATAGCTTGAAACTCAATGAAAAATATATCCATGGTTGAAATAAATTTTAAAGTTAATTGCAGAAAAATTAACCAAAATAAACAAATCAGTAGTACAACTTTGTCTGATAATGGTGATGTTTGTTCTCCTCCCATATTATCCAAATATCCACATTTAATTAACTAACTAGGAGCTGGTTCTCTAACAATGTCATGTTTGTATTTGTTTTGGCATTGAATATAATGACCCAAATCATTCTCCAGTTCTCAAAAAGCTCTTATACATAACCACTTTCACTGATTTTGACAAATATACATTCCTCACAAAAGAACATATACTACTTGCTATTTTCTATAAGCAGATCACATCTTAAAATTTCTCAACCCATTTCTGCATCTTTAGCAAACATTCTACAAAATATATATATAAATTCTTATTCTAGTTTTCCTTCATTTACTGATAAATGGTGGAAGCTGTTCATTCCATTTTCCTTACCAAAGGTTGCTCTTTGATGCATGAATTTTGACATCCATATTTACATATTGGCTGCATTATACTATACTTGTCACATTTATACTTAGTGCTCAACTTCCGACTGGTTGTTTAGTGACTGCTTGAAGCTACAAAGACCCCCCCTTCCCAAAGGTACTTATGATTTGGCTCTGGCAGTCACCTCCTTGCATTTGACTACATTTAGGGTGCTTGGCAAAAGGCCTGCAATTATGGCCGCTTGCAGTATCTCATGGTCAGGTGGTTGTGATTTACGTTTTTGCTGAAAATTAGTATTTACTTCTGGTTTGGGGCAAAAATACCCCACAGCAAACAATGGGTTTGCGTAATGATCACAGCAAAATAATTGTAAAAACAGATCTGGTAATGTGACCTGCTTTATAACCTGCTTCTTTAGTAGGAGTAAGCTGAAGACTATCTATATTGTAATAGTAAGTTGAAGACTATCTATACTGCAAATCAAACTTTCAGCCAGCAACATATCAGCTGCACATAAAACTACCGTTGCATTCACATTTCTAACCAATACCCCTCTGTCATCACAAGAATTTCTCAGATTTAATGATAAACACATTAAACAACCAAAAGGTTATCACATAAAGAGATATGTGAGTCGCGGTGGCAGTACTGCAGGCTACTTCTGCTGATCACTGGCTGCTCGCACTTTGGCAGATCGAATCGCACCAGGCTCAAGGTTGACTCAGCCTTCCATCCTTCCGAGGTTGGTAAAAATGAGGACCCAGATTGTTGGGGGCAATATGCTGACTCTGTAAAACCGCTTAGAGGGCTGTAAAGCACTATGAAGTGGTATATAACTCTAAGTGCTATTGCTATTGCTATGTTGCTGAATGTTGAACCATTTGCTATGTAATCCATTTATTTTTAACCATGCATCAGACTTATTGTATTCAACACCCAACACTTAACTCCATATTTGTCTAGAACAGGGGTCTGCAACCTTAAACAAAGAGCCACTTGGACCCTTTGCCACAGAAAACACTGGGAGCCACAAAACCTGGGTGAGCGTGGCCAACTCAACATCACTCCCACCCAGTCACATGGCCCGCCCCAGCCATGCCTACCCAGGATTTGTTCTCTCTCTTTTCCCTCTCCCTTCCTTCTTTCCTTCCTTTCTCTCTCCTTCTCTCAATTTTTCCCTCTTTTCCCTCTCTCATTTCTCTCTTCTTCTCTCTCCCCCTCTCATTTGTTTCTCCTTTTCCTCATTCTCTCCATCATTTTCTCATTTCTTTTTCTCTCCCCTTTTCTCCCTCATTTGTCTCTTTCTCTCCCTTTCATTTGTTTTTCTCTTTTCCCTCTCCCTCTTTTTCGTTCTCTCCCCTTCTCTTTTCCCTCTTTCATTCTTCCCCTCCAGCTCTCTCTCATTTCTCTCTCCCTCTCTCCCTTCTCTCATTTGTTTCTCTTTTTCCTTATTCTCTCCCTCCATTATTTTCTCATTTCTCATTTTCTTCTCCTAGAAGAGCAAATAGGGGTACGGAAGAGAAACCTTGCTGAATTCCATTCCGTTCCATTCCATTCCATTCCATTCCTCTCTCTCTCCCTCTCTCTCTCTCTCGTGTGTGTGTGTGTGTCCTCCCTCTTGAACCATTTCCAAAAACAGGCAAGGGTTGGGGGGTTTTTTCTGATGTTCTTTCTTCTTCTTTGGGTGCTTTTTACCATATGATTTAAAATCAAGAGTCATTTCAGGTTTCCAGATAAATGAAGCTAGAAGGCAAGGGCGACGGCGGGGATGGACTCACTCCGAACAAGAGGGAAGCTCCCCTGTACTTGCCTCTCATTTCGCGGAGGCTTCTTCCGGTGCTTCTTAGTCTTGCCCGCACCTCTCTGCTCCGAGACGCTGGCCTGGCCCGGCTGCAGCAGATGCTCTGTGTTGTAATGGGCTCCAGGAGGAGGAGAGGACGCCGTCTCCCCCTTTGTGAAGAGCACGCTAAATCTAACTGCTGCACAGCGCCTTGCGCAGCAGTTAAATGGGCTCCAGGAGGAGGAGGGGATGCAGTCTCCCCCATTGTGAAGCACGCTTTTGCTGTGCTACGCAAGGCACTGCAAGAGCAGCGGGCAGGCCATGGAGGGGGTATTGGGTCTTTCCCCCGCACCACATCAAAGGAAAGCCAGCCGGGCTTCTCCTTCCCTCCTACCCTTCCCCCCACTCAATTGGGACAGAGGAGCGCACGCTGGAAACGCATGTTGGGGCGACGTCGGAGCGCATCTTCTGACCCTCTGGCGCTCACCCGCAACTCTTCATGCTCCTCGAGGCCCGGCTTGCTGAGGGGGGGAGCAGCCCTGACGCCTCTGCTGCCCCCCCCCGGCTGCAGCCATCACTGCCCAGGGAAGGTACAGGCAACAGAAAGTGAGCAAAAACATAGCTCTCAGGAGCTGAGATCGGGGAAGGCACAGGCAACAGAAAGTGGCATGTTTCAAAGGTGGCAGCTCACGTCTTGATGTGCCGAACAGCATCCCGCTGTGAGAGCCGGGCCATGCCTCTCCGCTGTCCAACTGGCCAATGAGGGTGCTTCTGCCGGGTCATCTCTCCCTCCCGCCGGGCTGTTGTGCTCGGCGCTCGGCAGGGGAGGGGAATGCTTCCCCACGCTGCCCCCTTCTTTCTCTTGGCCCCGCCGACAGGGGAGGAGGAAGGCCAGGCTTGGGGGATGGCCCCCACCCTGCAAGATCTGCCCCCACCATTCTCTCCCAGCCCTCTTTGCTGGCGGCAACAGCAAATGTACCGCGACAAAGGCAGAATGCTGTTGCCGCGCAAAAGCAAATGTAGGGGCTCTTTGCTTCCGCACTAAGGCTCCGGCCATGCCACCACCGCGACAGGGCGACAGCTCTTTCATCCCTCTGCCATGACAGGGCCACAGGGAGCCGCAGCAGAGGGCCTAAAGAGCCGCATGCGGCTCCGGAGCCGCAGGTTGCAGACCCCTGGTCTAGAACATTCCATAATTCAAGCTTATTTTATTTATCATACACATTTCTAAATCAACACATATATAATATACTGTTGAGTTCATGTACTTCTCAATGACCTGTTGAAAAGCAGCATCCACATTTCTGAATTTTTTCTTATTGTCACCTTAAGAATCTTTCAATTAGAATTCTTTCAGGCACCTTCCCAGTGATATATAACAAAATCTCCCTGTAGTTTTTGCATTCACTTTTGTTATACTTCCCATTGTATACAGTATGTTAAATTCTTCCGCCCAGAGCTTCTTTTGAAGGTGAGATGGGTAGCCTATACATTTAATCAATAAATTCTTCCAATTGTCAAGGTCAGAGACAGTCTTCAAGCACACTTTAAGGAAATCATACAAACCAATGATCAGTAAACTACACCCGTGTTTTAACATTTCTCCAACTATGTCATCTAAGACTATAGCCTTACCATTTTTCAATATTTCGTATTCTCCTTTTCATCATGTTGGACATTAAAATTGATTGCATTTGTTTCAATTCTATTTTTTAATATATTATTATCACTGCAATACAAATCTATAAATTCTTCTTCTAGCACTCCACTTTTGCTTCAGCCCAATTTTGCAGCATTTTTGTATGACTTTTTCTGTATCCACAGCATCTTTCACTTCATCTTTCTACCAAGTTTCCTTTTTCCTATTAAAATAACTCTACATGCTTCTGTGACATACAATGCAATTATTTTCATTGTATTCAAAATTGCTTCCATATTCTGTTTTCTTACACAGATTTTCCATTTATCCTGTGGGATGACTAATTTATTTTCTAACAGTTTGTCATAAAGGACTTGTATTTTTTCTTCCTCCAGTTATTCTTTCATTTGCCTTTTTTATGTCCATTTTTCCTCAAAAGCAACCCGACACTACCTAAAAATGGCATATCCCACAATCAGAATCTTTCATCACACTTCTTCCCTTCATCGATTCCCTCAAACTTTTTATCATAAACAATAAAATGATACATGTTTTTAGATTTATTAGTAGCCTTCCAACAAACCATGATTTACATTTTTGGCAGAAACTGGTTTCTGGCAAAAACTGCTTATAGCGAACAATGGGTTCACTTTACAACTATTGCAAAAAAGGTAAATAAAATTAACTCAGTTATGTAATGACCTGTTTTACTTAACAAGAATCATGATCATAATTGCTAGGCTCAATTTTGATCATACATCAAGGATTATCTATATATGGATTACTTTACCATAAAAAGTCCCTTTCTATGAGCCTGTAATCCCTTAATTCAGAGTAGAATCGGAGTGACATGTATAAAGAAGCCTAGATTCAATATACATATACATACATACGAAACAAACATTTTTCAATACAAATACTTGCCAAAGACGAATGACAATATTGGGGCTTTCAAATGGCTGAGTTTTGTATTCATTTTTGTTCTCACATATTCATTCATGACACTTCGTGACATTATTTCCTGATTTATTTTCATTCAGAATGTCACATATTTTTTCTCTAAACTCATTCCTGGTGCTTTCATTTCTACTATCAATGAAACATAATGTATACTTTTATATATACCCATACAATCTGAATGATACTAACTTCATCCTTTCTGAAATAGTTCTTACCCTTTAATTTCATAATTAAACTATATCTTCACTTCCATACATGCATTTATTCATCAACTCCACTCCACAAGCCCACCTTAATAAACCTTCCTCCTTTCTTACTGAAAAACACTATTTTTCTTTTTTTCATTTCTTTCATTCATACTCTTTAGCACTCCAAGTTGCAATCAAAAACATATGACTGTCATCAGGTGTGTCTCAGTCTCTGTCACCCATAAGGGCTTTGATCCATCAAGGCTTTCACATAATGCTTGTCAATAAGGTAAAGGAGGTGTCATCTAAGTTACCAACCTTAGTTATCTCATCCAGCATTTTCTGGTGAGAATAGGACAAATGAGTTTTGACTGATTCTGACCAATAGTGCCTCAAACACATCCACAAATCCAGATTTATGGAGTAGGTTTAGATAATTCTATAGAAGCTAGGATCTCCAATATAGAGATTACCTTGCAATCCCTTATGTTGCCTGCAATTTAAAAATATAAATGGGGTGTTCTGACACACATTCAGGATATTAATTAAGAGAACTGAAATTTAATAGAAAAATGCTAAGAAGCAATTCCTCCTGTGTAATGCTAATACAGTAGTTCTGACTCATGTTCTGAAGGTATGGATAAACATTCAGAAAATAGAAAATGAAAGAGGCTTATCTAACTCACAGTTCAGAATACTTTGCACCTGATCAGATTTTTCAGATTAGATTACAGGAAAAAATAATTAGCAAATCAATCTTTGAATGCATTCTCAAGGGTGAAAACTTAATTTAGCATTGCACAGGTAGTCCTTGATTTACAACTGTTCATTTAGTAACAATTGAAAGTTACGGCACTGAAAAAAGTGACATGATCATTGTTCACAGTTATGACCTTTGCAGCATCTCCATGATGTAATCCAAATTTTATAGTTTAATATTTATGTTTCCTAGTAACTATTTATCTACATTTTAATCATGTCTGTATTTTGCTTTTCAAGGCCAGTAAAAAGTCAGGTAGATGCAGTGTCCAGCTAGCCATTATAACATAGAATGGTAGTATCTATGCTAAAATTACTAGTGTAATCTTATCCATATGTAAATAAAACCAAGTCTCACAAAGTTCATGCCCCCCCCCAAGCAGTTACAAAAACGAAAGAATAAATAATAGTCAATCACAATGATATATTGGGACATCTGGTAAACATAGAATTTTAGACCAGGAACTCATTCATCCATTAAGCTCATCATGCAGCGTGATCATACTCCTCAGGGCAACTACTTCTCACAACTGTTATAAAATTAGATTCTAATATACGCTACCCTGCATTTTTGGGAGAAAAAAACAAAGTAAAATTCACTCTCGCTTTTAGAGGTGTGGAAGCAGCATGGAACAAAAAGGGTATTTAACCTTACTTTCATTCCATTCCTTTTCCATACGGAGAAGGTTTCCAAAGGGATAGGTCAGAGGTCTTCAAACTTGGCAACTTTAAGATTTGTGGACTTCAACTCCCAGAATTCTCCAGCCAGCTATGCTGGCTGGAGAATTCTGGGAGTTGAAGTCCACAAGTCTTAAAGTTGCCAAGTTTGAGGACCCCTGGATAGGTTTTAACACAAAATCAGGAATCATTTTTTCCCGACCCACACACTCCCAAATAATACAAACACAATTGGGGTCAGGAATTAGGTCGAGGGGTTTACATCTACGTCTTGTAGGTTTGGCTGCCCCTTTTGCACAATCACATCGGTGTTAAGGCCCCCTCCACTGATTTCGAGATAGGAAGGGGAGGAAGAGCAATCCCTTTCTAGCCTCTTTCTTTCAGAAGGAAGTGGGAAGGGAGGCCCACCCAACTCGAAGGCCGGAGGCCACAACGTTCGGCCTCAAGAGAGAGGCTCGTTTCGAGGATCCCTCTAGCTTCGTCCCGTTCCCCAAGTGGCCTATTTCCTATCCCGAGTCGCCCGCTCACCTTGAAATAGATCTCGTCGACCACCTCGTGGTAGGTCTTCAGCTCGTAAAGCTGCACCTTGAAGTAAGGGGACGAGAGGATGTTGGTGAGAATCATGGGGTTTAGGTTCATGGTCTTTTCATTCCCCCACAGAGGCAGAGCGTTGCCTTGCTTGCCCGAGGCGGCCGGTTTGGGGCCCGCGCTCTGGAGCGCTAACGGGGACGACAAAACGGGGCCGGCCTGCGGATTCTGCTGCTGTTGCAGGATCCCCTGGTACTGCTGGTGCTGCTGCGGCGACTGGTGAGGCGGCAGCGGATGGCAGTTGCCGGGCCCCACGAGGGGGCAGTTATTGGCCATAGCGGCCCCAGCGAAAAACAAGTCGCTGGCGCCAAAGGAGCGGGCGACTAGGCCGCGCGAGTAAGGCGGGCTGAAGCCTTCCAGCTTGAACGCAGAGCGACTCCGCCAACCGCCGACAAGATGGCGGCTCCCGCGGAAATGAGCAAAAAAAAAAAATTCCTTCCGGGACTGAGACGGCCAATCGCAGCCCGTGGGGGGGGGGCTGGGAAGAGGAGGTGATTGGGCCGACTCCGAGGACGGCTCGGAAAGCCCTCGGAGGAGGAGGAGGAGGAGGAAGCGAAGCGCGCGGCGTCCCTTCGGTTGGGCTCGGAGAGCACGCGAGGCCGAAGTGTGCTTAGCTGCTTGGTTGGGCGAGGGTGAGGAGAGACCAACCGCCCACATATTGCAAAGCCTGGCGTTTCACGTAGTAATAATAGAACGCCGTTGGATTAATTGAGAAGAAGGCTACGTCTCCTGTGGCTGTGCTTGCAGGACACGCAGAATTGCAATGAGGCTGCCCGTATGGTAGCCGAGGGCGATGTTGTAAACTCAGCTCGGACTGTTGATGTTCTTCTATCTTGTCAAGCACGTCCAGCACCGTAATTGTGAACTGTTAAATTGTAGTGCAAGGCTTAGGTGGTGTGTGCAAACTCGGGCATTTATTTGAGCGTTTTAGTAAGGTCTTAAACGCACTTGATATCCTTTTTAAAAAAAAAAAAAGGCATACAGGTTTTGAAAACTAGAATGATAAAAGTCTATGGAGATTCTCAGTCATTCAGATCATGGTTGTCCCAAAGGTGCTTTTTCAAGAGGCTTCTCTCCTTGATTAGTTTCTATCCATAGCAATAATTGACAAGTTTGGTGAATTTGCTCCACTTGACCGCACTGGTGTTTATTGGGGGGGGAGAGATGTAAAATGGACCCAGTTGCCTTGGGATTCAAAAATGTAAATGGTTTGTACTTAAGATTAGAAAAAGATAGTCACATTAACTTCTTGCTTGTGATTATAGATAAAATCCCAGTGGGTGAGAAAGGGGAATGGTTACACAATTTGGATGAATTCATTTCTCTGATAGAGGGGGAAAAATAAGGGATCTAAAGTAGAAAAGAGAGGAGACCCAGGTGGCAAATAGATGAGATAGGTCTGGAGATTAGCCTACAGAGATGAAAGAGGATAAATCTATTTTAACCATGCCACTTTTTAGACTTGAGTTACTTACAGAGAATGATGAAATAACAAAAAGATATTTAAAAATATAACACTCCCAATTGTTAACTCCAAACCTGCAGGTTATTAAGCAGAAGGTGTCCCAGTTAAGAAATGCAGGGATGCGTTGGGGGTGGCCAAAGCCACACACAAGCTGTATGTAAATCATGGGTTGTATTGCAGGACACCACTCCTGCTTCTCTGATCAAAAATCCAAAGTCTTTAGGTTTAGTGCTTTCACATTAGAATTCAATCAACCTAAACCACTGAAAATTCCAAGATAGTGATATGAGGAATTTTGTTCAATTTTATTGGCTATTACTATGTGGCATTTCATCTTTAAACACAGTCACTTTAGATTTATCATAATTATCTGCTATCTGAGCTTAAGTAAATAAAACCATATCCTCTGCATAAGGCTAAAGTGAAATCTTCTTTCTCATATAGAGGAAGGAAAGAAATACAGTTCACTTAGGTCATATATCAGATCATTAATAAAGTAATTAAAAAAGGAAAAAGGTCCAAAACCCAGGCTTGCTTTGTCTTTATTTTGATTCACAATTGTTTTAAAGAGGGTACCATGAAGAGAAAGGCTTACTTTTTATTCTGTGTTAGAATAAAAGACCTAGCTAAATACAGAAAATGAAAATCAATGATCCCATCTTGTCAAAAAACTCCAAAGAAGTTCAGTATCAATTGAAATACTTAATGACATGTATAAATAAGATCAAACCTGATTTATATCAAGAGTTGCAGATTAATTCTATAGGAAAAAGGAATGTGAAAGAAATTTTGATAACCATAATGACAATCAATCAAAAGAAAGATTCCGATATTTATATATATGTATGTAATTTATAGAGCCATGAAATATACTCTGATCTCAATTTGCACAAGAATTTCTGAGACTGCAGAAACTTCTTGACTTATGACCAAAATTGAACCCAAAATTTCTGTTGCTAAGTTAAGACATTTGTTAAGTGAATTTTGCCCCATTTTATGACCTTTCTTGCCACAATTGTTAAGTGAATTCCTGCAGTTAAGTTAGTAACATGATTGTTAAGTGAATCTGGCTTCCCCATTGTCTTTACTTGTCAGAAGGTCACAAAATATTATCACAATACCCTGGGTTGCTGCAACCGTCATAAATATGAGTCAGTTGCCAAGCATCTGAATTTTGATCACGTGACCATGGGAATGCTGCAATGGTCGTATGTGTGAAAAACAGTCAAGTCACTTTTTTCAATGCTGTTAACTCTCACTAAACAAACTGTTACAAGTCGAAGACTACCTGTATAGCATTTAAATAATACTATTTTTTGTTCTTAGTTTTGAATATGGATGTAACAATGAAAAAAGATGACCTTGTGAGGATTATTACATTTACACCACCATTGTATAAGCAACGTTACCATTTTATTAAGCAGTTGGTGGATAAACATAAACCTAAAAAGGTTAGTATGTGTTTCCTAGTACAATTTTTTTCAGTATGACTGACTGCATTATAACTCTAATCCTTAAAGTTATTACTTTGCTGTGATAAAACACAGTTAAAAAATTGAATTGTAATAGTGTAGGAGGACTCCAAACAACTAATATATGGAGGATTTATGTATTTGTCATGAATAGTATAAATTGTATTTTTTTTAGTGTTTAGTATTTTTTACACTAAGGTAAAGATTCCCAAACTTTCTTATTTCATGGAACCTCTAGTAGTTCCCAAACTGCACTGCAAGAACCCCAGAATAGTTAGACAGTTTTGTTTAGTAAAATACCCTGGTATGGTTCTCCAAGGCATCACAGTGCACAGATTGGGAACCACAGCACTGAGGGGTGTACATTTTAAATATTATGGTTATTATTCAAGTAGATGCTGTGAAAAAGCATTTCAATAAAACAGTAGACCCTTACTCAGATCAGAAAAATAAAAGGTAGTGGTTAAGTGATGTAATCTGAAGTCACAAGTAAGCTATTGTTGGCCTGATCATAGTTTATTCAAAAGCCACAGTTTAGTGAGCCGTTTGAAGACAATTAACAAGAAACATCCTTGAAATTGAATATTTGACTTTGTGGACTAAAGACATCTGGGGAAATTTGGTGGGCCAATCTGGATTATTAAGATCATCTGACAGAACATTCTACGAGGGAAAAGAAGAAAAAAGAAAAACTGAATAAGACTTAAAAATTTAGAAAATTTAGAGTGTAAATTGGAAAATTTTAAGGACTATAAATTTAGGAGATTTTAAGGAACAGTTCCAGGATTGTGTAAATATTATTAATACTGGCGTTTTTGGTGTTTCTGGACAATTGGGATATTGAAATTTTGGTGGAATATTGAGCAGTGATTAGTGTAGTATACCAGCACAAAATGTCTCAGAGGGGGAAAACAAATGCAGTTTATAAAGAAATATTATTGATGTTTCAATGTATTAAGGAAGATATAAAAAGGAATCACAGGGAGATGATGGAATTGATACTGGGAGATTCCATCAAATGATTCCCAGCAAATGACAATAAAAAATGAACAAAAAATTCAGAAAATAGAGGAGAATCCAGAAAGAGCTGAGGAAGGAATAGAGGAGATAATTCCAAAAATTATACAAGCAGACAAAAAGATGGGAGAGAGAGCAATAATTTCTAACATGGAACAAATAAAATATCTTTTAAGAATTCAAAAGAGAAAAGAGAATAAAGAGAAAGATCCCCTAAAAATAATGGGGGAACTGTGGATGGGTGCACTAGAGATTCAACAGCAAGAGAGAGATGCTGTGGCAGAGGAAATATTTAGATCAAATGAACATGATAAAAGGAGTTACAAGATACCAGAGGAGAAGCAGGAAAGAGTCACCAAAAAGTTAATAAGACTTGAAATTCAAAAAAGGGCAAGAGATGATGGATAGATATAGAATATTTTTTAACATGGTGGTTATTTTATTAAGTGTTAGAAAAAAGAAGTAGAAAGTAGAAATTGGGAAAATAGTATTATGTTTACTGAAACACATAATTACTATGTGTACAAAAATGTTAGAAGTTGAAAAATTATGACTATGTATTTTTAAATAGTAATATTATTATCAGAATTGTATGCAAAGTATATTGACCCAGATAATACACTGTTCACCAAGCACTTATGGATATTAAAGAAAAAATCATAAATAAAATTATATATATATATCTATTTATTAAAAAAAGAAAAGCCACAGTTGAATCCATTCATACATAACTTGCAAAGCCATAAACTATGGATTTAGAATTCACAGAAAAGCTACAGTTGCACAGCTTGCTAAATTAAAAACAAACCACATTATAGTATGGTTCATGGCATAGTATGGCTTACTTCATTAATTGGATTAAAATAATAATTGCTTAGTGGGATGTGTGAACCTACCAAATTAGAGATATTTGACCTAGTTTTAGGTAAGCAAGGTTCATTTTTAGGAGTCATATACGTGTACAATTTTTTTAATGGGTTTTGCTAATATATGCATGGTGATTTTTGCATACGATTGCTGTATAAATGCAAGTAGTAGTGAGGATATTGTCCCCTTAAAAATGTTACAGCAAATTTTTTTCCAGTGCTGTAGATCACAGTCCTCTGTCACCATATAATAAACTCTAATCAAGTCTAGCATTAAATCAGCATTCATTTTCATTACATAAGAAAACAAGTTATCAAACAAGTCTTATGTGTGTTATTAGGAATTGTATTAATTTCAAATTAACAGGTAGCAGATTTGGGATGTGCTGATTGTAGACTACTCTGGATGCTGAAATTCTGCAGTTGTATTGAAGAACTTGTTGGGCTAGATATCAGTGAAGAGGCAATGAAAGAAAACATGTAAGTCGAATATTTTAGTTAATTTTGGGAAAACAATGTTTTGTGCCCCAAACCTACCTACCTACCTAATCTCCCTCCCTCCCTCCCTCCCTCCCTTCTCATTTCCCCGGGCTGTTCGAGAAGCTCATTCCCCCGCCCCCGCCCCCTCACCCTGCGTTGCGTCTGGAGTGTGTGTGTGTGTGTGTGGTGGGGGGGGGGGGCGGGACAAGGGGGAGATT
>QLTV01003994.1:3023816-3039454 GCA_003457575.1 Thermophis baileyi | reverse complement strand
ACTTTTGGTTTTGAAAATTGTTTTGTGGAGGCTTTTTGGCTGTTCCACATAAACTAGTAAGCACTTCAGGAGATTGTTTCTCCCTTTGTTACAAATAAATATTATAAAAAAGTAAATTCTGTTTGTGATAATTGTTTGGCTACACTATATTTTTAATTTGCTAGTTGTGATAATTTTATGCCAAGTCAAATTGTCCATAGTCATATTTTATGTTCCTAAAGTAACAGAATGACTTTCAATCTTAAAAAGACAAAAAAGTGCTAATGTAGCATTTTTTTCAATTTTTCCGAAAATTTTCGTTTTTCCCCCAAAAAACGGAAAAAAACTGGGTTTTTTTCCGAGCTTCAAAATTTCCAGAAATTTTACATCTCTACCAAGGAGATCTGTTGGTATCCAAAGAAACAGTATCCATGCCATTCATAAATCAGCCAGACATTATTCAGATTGTACCAACAATGTACTAGATGGAGGAGAATATTAAAACTCAAGTATTTTTTACTTACACAGTCTTCCTTCATGTTGAATGACTGAAGCTGAATTATACATTCATGATTTACAGCACACCCAAGGTGAAAAGGGGAGATGTATAGACAAAACAATGCTTTCATTCTGTGTAATTTATTTGCTTCCAGGTATATGTTGTCTCCCCTTCCTAGTGACTATCTTCAGCCAAATGAAAGACAGCTGACAGTCACCCTTCTTCAGGGTTCGGTTGCTCACAAAGATCCTTGTATGCTGGGCTTTGATATGGTAACCTGCATTGAACTGTGGGTATTCCTTTGATATTTCATATTAGTTGATGAATGTTTAAAAAGCAAACTCAGATGACTAAAAACACAATTTTCTTTATATATACTACTAAAATTCTTGTTCTTATAACCTTTGATCCAAGGTACCTCAGATGGGCTAACTTACAGAATGCATCCAAAATCCGGGACCCATGGCTCTTGTGGAAGAAATTTTATAAAACCTTTTATGACATCAAAATTATAATAATAAGTTTATGATCTAATGCAAAATGTCATAAACCATTTCCTGTGCTGATATTTGACTGTGCTATGCAATTCAATATGGGCTGTTTTCAGCTACGTCTTTGAATGTATCCTGCCTTTTCCAGTGAAGGCAGAACATTAGAAGTTCTATCATTGTTGAAGGCATTAAGGAAGTTGGTGAGGAAATATCTCTGAAAGAATGACTCAAAGGATCATGGGTTATCTAGGATATTTATACATTTCTATTTCCTGGTTCTTAGCAAAGTTTCATAAATAAGTAATGTCTTCTCTTAATTTTCCAATTTCTTAGACTAGAGAACAATGCAAATATGATCTGGAAGTAAAGAAGTATAAAAGCCCAATTTTATACTGGCAGTGCAGTATATTAAACTTAATTTGTGATTCAGGGCAAGCAGAACATCCTATCTCTCCTACTCTGGCTTTGCTCCTTCATCTGTGTCCAAAATTTGAATATTGGTGATCAATTCTGTTCTCTGCATCATTTCATTGTAACAATTGCATTGAAGTCCTGGGATATTGTTAAAGTAAATATATTCACTTGATCTGAGAAGTGAAAAGATCTTTTTCACAATTTTGTACTTACAGAATAGAACACCTAGAGGCAAAAGAGCTTGAGAAATTTCCAGAAGTAGTATTTGGTTTCATGTCTCCAGCCATGATTGTAATTAGCACACCAAACTCAGAATTCAATTATTTACTTCCAACTGTATCGTTATTTAGACATCCAGATCATAAGTTTGAATGGAATCGAACACAATTTCAGAACTGGTAAGTTCCTTCAATCTTGTAGATGTTTTGTGGTGAAAGAATAAAGAACAAATATGGATATTTTAATGTAAAACTAAAATGCAATGAAACAAACCATTGCTTTTAATAGCCACTATAATTCTGAATGTATGGAGGTTATAAGAGCCGAGGTGGCGCAGTGGTTAGAGTGCAGCACTGCAGGCTACTTCAGCTGATGCTAGCTGCAGTTCGGCAGTTCAAATCTCACCGGCTCAAGGCTGACTCAGCCTTCCATCCTTCCGAGGTGGGTAAAATGAGGACCCAGATTGTTGGGGGCAATATGCTGACTCTGTGAACCGCTTAGAGAGGGCTGTAAAGCACTGTAAAGCGGTATATAAGTCTAAGTGCTATTGCTATAAGTCTAAGTGCTATTATCTTTTCTTCCTTGCTCTTATGTTACTTTGAAAATGTATATGCTACCCTTAACTAGGTTTTCCCAGGCTTGCACTACTTTAAATCAGATATGAAAACGGACATTAAAACAATACTACTAAAAATACAAACCATGAAAGTCTAAAAGCAACCAAAATCATTAAACTGTGTTTTCAATACATTAATTTTAAATATTGAACTATTATAGTAAAAGGCTTGGGAGAAAGTCATTGCCTAGTGCTAGAGAGAGAAATAGTAGATACTTAGCGGTGTTTTACTAAAGTTGGGAAGTGCTGCCTTCCCTAAAGATGAGTATGAGTAGGCATGTGTGGGAATAAAAATCTTCAAATAATTTAGTCCCACAGGATAATGTAGTTTGTATATTAACACCAGTACTTTGAATTGGAACTAGAAATGAAGCAGGAAATAATGAAAATCAGACCAATCATATTTTACTGTCACCAGTTTTTAAATGATGACAGTAAAAAACAAACAAACCACAGGGGTGATAGTGTTTTGTATTTAGGGTTATCATATCTAGTTGATTTAACAATAACCCCAATGATTGGAAAGTAAGTGGAAAATGATATAACAGGTCAATCACATCCATTCTACATATTTGTGGGAACCCAGATTTTAAAAGACATGTACTAAAGTGAAATTTATCATCTTAACCTTTCTCATAGAAATAAATTATCTTGAAAAGGGTTTGCCTAGTGATATTCAGAAATACTGTCTGATGGCTCTTGAATTACTCTTGCTTCATCATAGCTCCTAGATTCCACACACCAAAATGCTCTTTTATCTGTAAAAGCCTATTAGTGAGTGGTTTGAGCCATTTGCTGCATGTTTAATAGTATGAAGAAGAGACGGCCACTTTCTGGAAGTTGCTGCCTTTCTCTTTTTGAGGTTACAGAATTAAGAGTTGTTAGCGTCAGCCCTATTTGCTTCCAAATATGTTGTAAAAAACAAACAAACCCAAAAAGAGGCACTGCAAAACCGGGGAGACAATTTTTTGATTACCGGTTTTGCATGTAGAAAGCATGGTAAAATGGTAGCTTTATTTCCAGTAGTCACTGTTGTCCACATCACTGCTCTATCAGGTACATTCCCATTGCAGTGGTAACGGAAAAGGAGAAATAGAGTGACCTTCCCACCAGAAAGCCTTACTCTTCCTTTTTTCTTTCTTGACCTGTTTTCATAAGCATGACCATGTATTGTTGTGACACTCTTAAGTGAATAAATTTTTTTCTTCTATTGGGGTTTTTGCTCTCTTGTTGCAGATAAGATATCTCCATACTGTAAGCATGTAAGAGTAGACATAGAAGATTGGAATGTGTGACGTGCTTGTTTGTTAGAATAAACCCCTTCAAACTTCTTAATTTTTCTTTCCTCATAAATTTAGGGCTATAGATGTTGCTGCTCATTATGATTACACAGTAGAGTTTACTGGAGTAGGAGAACCACCTCATGGGAAGGATGTTGGATTTTGTACACAAATTGGAGTGTTTGTAAGAAAAAAACTAAGAAATGTTGAGCCTGAGAGATTTGAAGAATATCAGAGAAGAGTTTATAAAACGGTAGGTAGATCTTTTTCTTCTGTAAGATCGGACAATTTTCATTTGAAGGAACTATTTTGGAAAGATATAATACTGGGCTTCTGCCTCTTTATATCAAACGCACTTTAGGTCAGTGTAGCTGTAAATGTTAAAATATCTACTGGAAAAGAAGTTCAATTGATTTCAGGTTGTCTTCAAAATAAATATGTTAAGCAAGGAAGCAAGAGTATGGAAAGTCTTTCAGATATGTCAACTGGAGTTTAAGAACTACCATCATTCTTAGATAATTTAAACCAAAACATTTGGATGTAATGAGATTACTACCAATACAGATAGTCCTCGAATTATGACCAAAATTGGGACTGGAAAATTAATTAGAGTCATTAAGTGAGGCATCATATGATGCACCTGATTTTACAACCATTTCTTGCCAAGGCCATTAAGCAAATCACTATGGTTGTTCAGTAAATCATGCGGTTGTTAAGCGAATCTGGCTTCCCCCAATGATTTTGCATGCCTGAAGCCAACTCGGAAAGTCAAAAATCACAATCACGTGACTGCAGGACATTGTAATAATTGTAAAAGCGAGCTGGCTCCCAAGACCCAAATTGTAGATAAAATATGTAAAAAAATGAGAAGAAATCTACTCAATGAAACAATGATATCTTGCATATTTATAGTTCTACATATATACTTGCTTAGAAATAAGTTTCATGTTTAAGGAGATTTACTTTCTATCAGCATGTAAACAGTGGACTGTAATAACCTTGTAATTTGTGCAATATTTCAGGTAAGATATACTGCTTTATGTATTGCTAGATTTTTTTTTTACTTGTTCTGAGCATATTCGTCTGGGCCCTATGCTTGTTCAAGTTTCTCATGTTCAAATTTTACGATTTTTCCAGGATTCTGTTATTTATCATGATTTTGCCTTGTGCAATGGATTGCATTTGATGTTTCATCATCAGTTTCAGATACCATTCTATGCAAGAGAGGTGCAATCAGCTTTTGATGCGCACATAGGGAATATTACACTTACTGGAAAGTGCACTGCCCTAGCAAAACCAAAGAATGGTAACTGGAACTAGAACACATATAGCAAATTACTGGAATCAACATAATCCTACTGAATTGCATTTATTATTTCTGTTCAAAGACGTAATTTCTTCTAGCATAGATGAATGCCCTTATGTGAGGTTTTGATACAGAACCCCATGTTGTGAGCTTCCCAAACAGCATCAAAGACCACCTGTCAGATCAGGTAGTTTCCCATTTGTCATCACAAGTAATTTGTCACTAAGCCAGGAATTCCAATCTACCTGTATATGTCATTTTTTAAGGAAATAGTTCAGTCACCAAATGGCAATTGGAATAAGGATTCAAGAGTAAGGAAACACAGGAACAAGAGTCATGAGCTGAAATACTGAACGATTGATCCCAATGAAGGCTGAAGGCAAAGTGGCTACATAAATCTTGTCAGCAATTATTTTGACCTGGCCCTTTGCCTAGTGAAGAGCCTCATTGAGTAGCATTGATGCGTAAGTGTTGTTGCTGAGGATTGGGGGTTGTAGCCATCATCTGACTGCTCCAACTGATCAAGAGATGCCTGTGGTTGATCAGCCTCAGATGAATCATGGCTTGATGATTCCTGAGGCTGACAATCCACAGGCTCAAATGGAACAATGTTGTCGAGTGAAGTTCTGAATCTAAATTGTGGCCCATGACAAGTAGACACTAAAAAAGAAAGACTCAGTGCACTCTTTGATGTTTTTCCATCCGTTGAAGAACTCTCAGGAAGGTTCTGTACCTATTGTGCATTTAAAGTGGGAAGGGCATCTACACCAGTGGTTCTCAACCTGTGGGTCGCGACCCCTTTGGGGGTCGAACGACCTTTTCACAGGGGTCGCCGCACGTGCTAGCCCGCCATCTTGGAAATGCTCCCAGTTCGGCCGTGCCTGCGGGTCGCCGGACAGCCGGTAGCCACGGAAGTGGGATACTTCGCCCACCCGCCCGGACGCCGCCATTTGAGTTCTTTTACCCTCTGCGCATGCGCAGAACGCTTTGCGCATGCGCAGAGGGTAAAAGAACTCAAATGGCGGTGTCCGGGCTGGTGGGCGAAGTCTCCCGCTTCCGTGGCTACCGGCTGTCCGGCGACCCGCAGGCACGGCCGAACTGGGAACATTTCACCCCTGGTGCCATGCCCCCTTTGTCACCTCATCGTGCATGGGGAGGGCGGGGGTCACGGTGGCGGGGCGGGGGGTCGCGGCATTAAAAAGGTTGAGAACCACTGATCTACACAGAAAACTATAAAGAATTAGTTGTTTATAACTTGATTCTGATGTATTGTAAACTTGCCATAAAGTTTAAAGTTGAGTATAGTTTATAGTGCTAAAAAGCTAAATATGTAAAGGCTTTAAACAATTGATGTGCTATATAAATGTCTTGAATTTTGTTTTTTCTTGAGAAAGGTTTTCAAAGTCATATATCCAAGCCTTAAAGATGAAAAGTATTTGCAGAATGCAGTGGTCAATGAAGTTTTTCGAGCAGCAGAGATAATTGCAAGGAAACAACTGGACTATAGAAAATCTGAATGTAAAAAGCACTGCGACACTCTTATTGGAACAGAATCCCAATTTCAGCAATCTAGTTTCCAGATGTATTTGGATGATTTTCCTTTCTCTGAAGCTGATAGTAAAATTATGCAACCAATGGCTAGGGAAAATGTTATCTATGTACCCCTTGCAAAAATATTTTCTTTTTCCAAAGTGAATCAACTTTGTGGTACCTTTGAAAAACTCAGTAAGCTCATAACTGGCAAAATTACACTAAGCCATGATGGTTCTGCAGTGATGATTGAGATGGAATATGAAGATGAACAACAGGATGATGATCAGAATTAAAAAGAACCGTTCCTGTCATGAACAGAACAGTCTAGTAATTGAAATACTAGTAATTGCTGGTTTAAAATTGGACTTAAATACTATAATCAGATGTGACATTTTCGCATTAAATTGGATTATAGATGTTTGAGTAACTTCTTAGTGTCCAAGAGTGGCACTTGGTTTTGTTTTTCACCTGAGGAAGATAGCTTGTTCTCAAGAGGCCATTGCCCACCAAGTGGATGAGGTAATGTTATACTAGATAGTACTTAAGGGGGGGGGAATCCTCCCTTAAAAGTGTAACAAAAAATTAAAAATTCAAACCCAAGTAAGCAATACAACTTTTCAAATAATTGGAAGTAGAGCAAGAGTACAGTTTACTACAACTCTGAATAAGTTCGAATGCATGTGAAAAGATGTCAGTCTAATCACAAAGCAAAAAAAAAAAAGTTATTGAAAAAGTTTAAAAAATGATTTTCCTAATTTTAATACTGGAAAAAGTAAAATTTAAGGAGTTTTGTACTAAAATATAGAGATTGCTGTACAAAAGATCATTAGTATATACTAGATAAAATGAAGTATTTGCTAGTAATACTAAAGTATGGTAAACATTAAGTACTTAATAAACCCCCTGTAATCACGTATTATGCTTTTGAACTTTTTCTCCAAATGTCTTAATGTTTCTGTGCTACAAAATAACAACTTGCCAATTGCATGTTGTGTGTTTCTGAAAATGACAAGCATGCATAGTGATTGATTTGCAGCTGGGAATAACAATACAAATGGTTTGAGGGGATAACTATACAGATAGTTTCGATCTTGCTTTCAAATTCTATCATTGCAGGAATGACAGAAACTGATCCGGCCACAATTCTTTTTTGTGATGGACGTTCTAAATCTAAAATATTGTTAGTGATAAGATGCAATCCTCACTTTGGTGTCATTAAACTGGTTTATATCAAATATATCAATTACAATAAAATATCTTCATCCCCATCTCTTCATATTTAGAAATATAAAGGCTGCGCTCTGTACATTCTGTTGACAAGTATGATTTTTCTATAATTAGAGTTTTGAAATATTGCTGAGATTCCCAGCAATGGTGAAGTGCATGAACATTTATGCTATTTTTCCAATGTGGCAGTGAACAGTTCTATTACCTTCATCCACAAGTAGCACTGGCATGCTTTCCTAAATACTGCTACTGTTTCTCACCTTTCACAACTTTAAGTTGTTTCGAGTTTGACTCCCAGAATTCCCCATGCTGGCTGCAGAATTTTGGCACTTGAAGTCCGCATATATTAAAATTGCTAAGGGTGTGACACTATATTAGATAATGCTAATTTTATCTAGTCTTTCTCCCTCCCCCATATCCCTGAGAAGAGTGGAGACTTTAGCATGGTTTCAAGGGAAACTTCCTATAACAGTTTATTTAGTGAGTATTTTTACAGGTAAAACACACAGGATTTTATTTATTTATCATATTTGTATAGCTGGTCATCTCACACAAAAGTCATTCTGGGCAGCATACAATATTAAAATATTATAGAATAAAAATGCTCAAATTAAATGAAAATAGCATGCAAAAAATGTGACTCATAATTAGCTGTGTCAAGAATCTCTGATGGCATATGACATATAAATGTGGCAAACATAAATCTAGTAGAAAGCCAGATTCAGTAAATAAACATGAAGTTCCTTTCTGTATAAAATGCACATATTAGGACAGAGGTCTTCAAACTTGGCAACTTTAAGACTTGTGGACTTCAACTCCCAGAATTCTGGGAGTTGAAGTCCACAAGTCTTAAAGTTGCCAAGTTTGAAGACCTCTGTATTAGAACATCAGAGTCTCTGGAGAATCCTTAATTCTGTGCTGTGTAGCACCCAGAAGCAATCAGGAAAGTAAAAGCAGCAGACAGATCAAGGAGAACCAAGGAGACTGCCTTTCCCAGACTCCTCTTATAAAGGACATCAGTTAGGACAATTAGTGGTTCCTCAGTCCAATGACCAGGAGTGGAAAGTGGAGTGAAACACATCCAGATTATTAACAGCACTTTAACCACCTTCAGGTGAGTCTTACCTAAAAAGGAGCCGGTAGGAAGTGGATGATCCTTTTAAATATCAAATATTTACTGCATTTACAATATTACGTTCCATATAGTCAAGTGAAATCAGCCATGATAAATATGATCCAAGAGGCCCTGCACAGCTACAAATAACCACATCCTCAGACCTTACACTCTGAAATGGATCTATAATACAAAACTCGGCCAGACGGTGTGTGACAGATATTTGTGTTTGTGTTTGTGTTGATTGACATCAATATAAGCACTGGGAGGAGCTATTTTACCTCCAAAATTCCTTACAAGTGAGTTGTGTATCCTACACTATAAAACTGGTTCTCAACCTTTCTAATGGCGTGACCCCCCCCCGCCACTGCAACCCCCTCCCCACATGGGATGAGGTGACGGGGCATGGCACCAGGGGTGAATGCTCCCAGTTCGGGTCGCCGAACAGCTGATAGCAACGCAAGCGGGAGACTTCGCCCGGATGCCGCCATTTAGGTTCTTTTACCCTCTGTGCATGTGCAAAGCGTTCTGCGCATGCGCAGAGGGTAAAAGAACCCAAATGGCGGCGTCCGGGCGGGTGGGCGAAGTCTCCCGCTTCTGTAGCTACCAGCTATCCGGCGACCCACAGGCACGGCTGAACCGGGAGCATTTCACCCCTGCAGTGACGGTGGCATCAAGATGGCGGGCTAACGCGCGCGGCGACCCCTGTGAAATGGTCGTTCGACCCCCAAAGGGGTCGCGACCCACAGGTTGAGAACCGCTGCTATAAAATAATGTTTCACATAGTATTTGGCTTTGTGGTTGTGACTTTTTTTAAAACTGGTTAACCAGGTTATTTAATATATTAAGAGAAATACATTTCTTGGCATCTTTTATTGACAAGCTCTACTTCTCTTTAATTCTTTACTAAAATACTTAATTGTTGAGGCTGAAATATTTCATTAGCTGAGGGTCTCTCAGAGGTGTCTATGGAAGCTGAAGATTTGTCAGTGTATGTGATGTAATGCAAGTTCCATCTTTTATGTGCATGCATGGAACATTGCAATGTAGATACTAAAAGGCATGGAGTTTTCTTTGTGTTGCCTTGATACTTTGTCACTTTCTCTCCTCCCCCACCCCCAATTGCATAGGCTCTCTTTTGTTTAAGGAATTTTCAACTCTGGTTTTTAATTTAAGCCAGTACATTAGAGAAACTAATATTCACGAGAAAACAGAAGGCAATGTGACCAGATAAGCCAACTTACCTTTAACTTATCTATTTTATAGGAAAAAGTAAAATAAAACCATTGATTGCATTCAAAATCCATTTTGAATGTAGCAATTCTTACTACACTTAGCAAATAAGTGAATTATTAATATATGATCAATATTATCTTTAGCACTAGGGATTTAACAAAAGGATTTAAGAGTTCCAACAAGAGAATGGAACACCTTGAATAGAATTTATCTTCTATGGAAAATTATTGGCTCAAATAAGCCAGTTATTAAGCGGGTGAGGAGGGCAGATGGTGGTGGCTTGTGGCCTTTAAAAAAAACCTGAAAAGGGGGTGTAAATAATTTAAAAATCTTTCACTTTCCACATGTTATTTTCAGGAAAGATAACCTGCTTTCTTTGGAATTAATTCTTGTTGTAGGGGGGGTAAAGTAATGCAGGAAAAATATTTAAATCTGTGTGATTATTTTTAAAAAGAACACCAATAAAAGTTGAGGACAAATTTTATTGAATTTGTAAGTTCACTTTACAATGAAGTATTTTATGATAAAAATGTTGATTTTAATAAAAAAACATTAGCATGTCAGTATACAGTTTACGCAAGTTTAATGCCATATAAATATGAAGATCATTTCCCATGTCTCAGATGGTACTGGAATCACTTCATTAAAATAATATAATTAATAAAAGTGCATGATATGTGTTCAAACTTTACACAGAAGAATTAATACATACAATGAGCATATGGAATAAGAAGAGCTACCACCAACATGTTGAATGCCAAGAGAGAAATTTCCTCTGTACTAGTTCTATAAGGAACAAAACTGGATATCTCTATATGGACTAATATTACATTTGATCGTACTAATTATATTCACTGTAGAATATTTAGTTGAAAGTGATAATTTCTCATTATGGGTACTGTATGTGACCCTGTCATTTATTTTAACCTGTGCATTCTCATACCAATTTGTTATTTCTCTAAATCAGTTTTTTTACAGGACTAAGGTCATTCCTCAATAAATTCAAGCACTATCTTAAGTTCGTTTTACTTAACCACACTACTAGAAAGTTCAAAGTAAATTAAAGTGTATTTCAAAATAAACCATGTGCATTCCCTTTCCATTATTTTAATAGCAGCTTAAAAAAATCCACTTAAAGTCAAGTTAGAACAAGTTGAAACATAATAGAACACTGTTGGGTACCATAGTAAAGAAATATTATTTTAAGAGTTCACACATGTGATTTCAGCAAAAAAGCTATGATATTTATAAAAAACAGTATTTCAAACATTAAAAATCCTTCATTTAACTAAAAATAACTCATACTCTTCAAAAAGAATCAGTGATACCATGAAAACAGTAAAAATAAGACACTAAATAAGATACCTATAATTAGCTTATTAAAAGTTATTTTTAAAGGTGTATCAATTTCTATTTTTTAAAGATATGAGACCAGCTACTAACCAACTATTGATATAGTTCAAGATTATTGGTAGTTTTCATACCATTAGCAAAAAATAAATAAATGATGTTTCTGCTGTCAGATAATGTTTTGTTGAAATTGTTGCATAGGCAAATTATATTGTTTTGTTTATACAAATGTTTATACATCACAGTTCTGCCAGGAGATTTCTTATGTGTAAGTCTAATTGAAATAAATTCTATTTAAGAAGACATGGAAAAAAAGCAATTTAATACTGGACAGCACTAGGCACAAAGCATTCATCCATGTAAGTGTTTGCACAGGTGATGCTGCATCTGACAAGTATTTCCTTCATATATGGACCATGACCGGCAAACATAATGCAACAAAAACTAAGGAAATTGCTATTATGCCATTTGCTCAATTTACATCAGGCTTAAGTTGGAACTTCAACTAAAATAATGGGATTTCACATGGACTGAAGTAACCTTTATAAAGTGCTTATCTTTATAGCGGTTCACTATTTATTATTAAAGCTTCATAAAATAGTTTGTATTTCCTTTTCCCTTAGAAACAAGGCACTCTCAAATGATATTTTCCAAGCTCTCTCTGCAAATCATCTTGTGAGCTCAAAGTTCTCATTCAATCCTGTGATAATGATTTAGGTATAGACTAAATGTCAGTCAATACAACCTCATACTTTTTCATAGTTTTAAGAATACATACAGCACCTGCGTGGCTCTGAGTATATTCAACAGTAGTAAAATATGCGTATCAATCCTATTTAGGGCTAGTCACTCATTTTCAAGTCATAACAAAAATACATTACTGAAATGCATATCACGTTTTAAAACTACACGTTTATAAACGTACTACTTTCTCAAAACACTTCCTTGAATGAGTACTTCCCTTTTCCTATTCTGATTTGCCTATAGAAAACATTACTGAAGGTCTTCCACTTACAGACAACTGATTTCAATATAGGTTCAATTATATAGAATTTTTTCCTCTTTCCAAAAAAATAAAATAAAATAAAACCCCACCCCAATTTGATTTACATATGGAACAATGCAACAACTCCATCAACAAATCTGCCAACAAATTAGCAGCATGCTAAAAGATGGGAAATTGCCCTTATAAATGGTTTCAGAAGAAGGTGTTTTGAATATAAAGTATCTAAACAGGCATACCAGTGTATGCCAACTTTCAGAAGATCTCGTCCTTCATAATATTAAGAAATAAATTCTGGAAATCCATCAGCTTAGTCCAGTTCTTCTAGCGTTTTATAACTACTTGTTCATAAGCTCCAGATCCCGCTCTGAAAGATTAGAGGAAAAATTAGAAACAAAAGGAAAGCTTGAACTTGTACAGGTAGTCCTCACTTAATGTACACTTATTCAGTGACCATTAAAAGTTACAGTCCACTGAAGAAGGGATAATGAAAATGGGTCCTAATGGTTGTAATATCTCTGTAGTCATGTGATTGTAATTCAGGCATTCAGTGATCTCATAGTATCAATTACCATTTGCAATCTTCACTGCTGGCTTTCAATGATCGAAGACAGTGGGAAAGCTGGCAGGTCACAAATGGTAATCATATGATTATCAGATGCTATGACTCTTAGGATTCGCCTAACAGCTGCAACTGCAGGAACTACAATCATAAGTCAGTGTGATCATGTAATACTGCACTTCACAAATGCGTTGCTTAGCAAAGGAGTTCTCATTGGTAAGTAGGGACTACCTGTAGAGCAATTTTTGCTTTCACATACAGTAGAAATTCAATATTGCAAGACATTCGCAGTTTTCATTTAAAAAACATCAGTGCATGTATAAATACCAGGACATAATGTTAGCACATTCTGGGCTCAGATGATAGAATGGAAACATTTTCAGATAGATTTTTCATACCAGAGAGGCACACTGGGCAGTATGGATGCAATAGCAAGGTAAACATTTGAAGTCACATTTTGTTGTGGACCCTTTTTGTCCAGCAAATAATGGCTAATAATTTCACTTCTTCATGTGGAAGTTGGCATAAATCCATATGAAAAAGGAAAACAAGAAAATTATATATAAAAAGGAAGAAGAAATTACACCAGTTGTCCAACTTGCAAGTATAAAAGACAGACCTTCTTCATTCTTCGAATGCATTTATTTATGTTGCATTTTAAGCATTGGTTAAACTTACGTACTTGTAAATTGGTGGGTGGATAACAGAACCCCCTAATTATTTAACATTCTGGCTTCTTCTAAAACACAAGTGTTAACATAAAAACATACTCCCAAAACAATCTTACCTATTTTTTTTTCATCAAATATATGGTTAAAAAGTTAACTCAATTGGCAATGAAATAGAAATAATTTGTATAGTTTTTTCCCCCCACACAATGGCAAGCTAACTTAAGTTCCAGTCTAGCATACAGACCTGAGATTTCCTGTCAGCCTTCCATATGACCTTTGTTGCTTTCCCCCTTTTCTTGTTTCTAAGACTATGGCCTTCGTGTTATGGTTAAATCAGAATAGTTCCAAAGAACCATTTGAGTTTAGATTCTACTTAATGTAACTTTGATGGGTTTCATTTTTTTAAAGCACACCTTGTAAAAAAAAAAAAGCTAAATATATAAGTGGTGATATTCTCAAATTTGTTCCATGTTCCCCTATCCTTTTCTCTATCTTCAATATTAGAGTGTAACACAAAGACTGTGTTATACTCTTTCATGCTATATAAGATGAAAGTTTTTGACGCTTTACAGTAATGATTTACATCAATGTTTCTCAACTGTGGCAACTTTAAGATGTATGGACTTCAATTCCCAGAATTCTCCAGCCAGTATGTCTGGCTGAGGAATTCTGGGAGTAGAAGTCCATACTTCATAAAGTTGTCAAACTTGAGAAACACTGATTTGAAGTGTTGGGATATGGTTTCCACTGCTGATTATGTCACAGATAAAAGAATGCATTACATTAACGACATACCTATTAGGTAAGTGATGACTTCCAAAGGCAGTGCTCCCTCCAGGACCTACAAAAAGTCTTAGTCCTTCTTCTGCAAAAATAGATATTAAAAAATATGCATTATTACTATGTTTCACAAGCTGTTTTGTGGAAGAACTATGATACAATCAATGTTTCCCACCTCTTTCTTCCAGCCATAAGTATGGTGAGGAACCTTTGAGAGCAGAAAGGGATATGATGGGAGAAGTTTCAAACAAACTGGAATTGTAGAAACTGCAAACCCCCTACTTTAAATTACTATATATAGATTCTCTAGAGTTATCAAATTATAGATCTATCTATATATATATATCTATATATAAAAGCCAAATATCACTTACTCATCACGAAATCTCCAGAACTGTAAAGCCTACAAACTTGAAACTTGGCACTTATGTTCCCCTTGGCTTCTAGGTGCTCACTAAGAAAGGATTTTTCGAAATGACCATCAGATCATTAGTATTTCTTATACAGTATTATACAGGGGTGAAATATGAATTTTTTCCCTACTGGTTCTGTGGGCGTGGCTTATTTTGTGGGTGTGGCTTGGAGGTCAAGTGGGTGTGGCTTCAGGTGGGTGTGGCCATGTGGTCATGTGACTGGGTGGTGTGGCCATGTGACTGGGTGGGTGCGGCCAATTTAGCAATCTATTTTGCCAGGGAGCAGGGGGTTGGACTAGATGACCTCTGAGGTCCCTTCTAGCCTTTGCTGTGCTGCTTCAAAGCATCCTCTGAAGCGGTGTCTAGTGCCAGTCAGGTTTGTGGTCCTCCCTCCCTCCCTCCCTCCTTTCTTTTTCTTTCTTTTGTGGGAAGCAACCCCCCCCAAATAAAATATTACTCATAATAAAAGGCTCACAGAAAAACAAGAAAAAAGCAAGCTGCTAAAGAACCTGCCTGAAACTCATTCCACATAGAGATAATGAGATAATGAGCGTATAGAAAGTGGAAGCCTGACGTTTGGCTCCATTCACACAAGCAGGCAAACAGATCCCTAGAAAACCCATTCAAGATGAGATATTTTGAAATTTCCCCATGGCAAGATTTGGCAGCTAACAAAACACAGTAGTAGAATCAGAATAAGCAGCACCACACTCAAGACCCGACACAGGACGAAAGTCATTTAGCCACAATGGGAATCACCCAAACCCTTTTAGAAACACAA
The DNA here is from genome assembly GCA_003457575.1 of Thermophis baileyi. Taxonomy (NCBI): domain Eukaryota; kingdom Metazoa; phylum Chordata; class Lepidosauria; order Squamata; family Dipsadidae; genus Thermophis; species Thermophis baileyi. The sequence goes on along the minus strand of QLTV01003994.1, from coordinate 3,023,980 downwards.
AGCCCATATTGCACAAACCCCAAAACTTCAAAAACATAGAACCATATAAGAATCCTTCCTTTTATCCAGTTTGTTGTTCAGCTAACCCAGAATGTCACTTCGCTTCTGCAATTAAAAACCGCCTGCCGAGCAGCTTCCGAAGGCGTTTCAATTTAAAGCATGAG
>QLTV01003994.1:3009455-3022890 GCA_003457575.1 Thermophis baileyi | reverse complement strand
AAGACTACAAACTTGAAACTTAGTACGTATGTTCCTCTTGGCTTCTAGGTGCTCGCTAATAAAGGATTTTTTGAAATGACCATCAGATCATTAGTATTTCGTATACAGTATTATATTAACACGCTCTGATGCTAAGGGTCCCCTTCCCCACCTGAAAAGAACTCTGTTCCAACTGCCAGTTGGCTTATATTAACACACTCTGATGCTACCCCTTCGCTAAACTGGACGTGGGCATGGCCAGCGCGTGACTCATCTGGCCTGCGGGCTGGGAGTTTAGACATTCTACTCCCCCTCCCCACCTGAAAAGAACTCTGTTCCAACTGCCAGTTGCCTTATATTAACACACTCTGATGCTAAGGAGTTACACATTCTACATAATTTTTCAAGTTTTGTCAATTTATCAAGCCTGATCACATAGTTTCGTAGCGAAGCACGGGTATCCAGCTACTAGTATTTAATAAATAAAATAAAAATACAGTTGTCAAGAGTATTAATTCTATAAATACATTTCTAATCTGAACAGTTGTTTCTCCTCAGAGTGTCAAAGGATTTAATGCTTTCATCAAAATGATCAAAGCAGCATTGGGCTGCAAGGTCGGCCCCTGTATGCATGCATATATCATGACCACATCCAAAAGGGGTGGAACATATCTTTGTCTCACTGGTATGATGCTCTTTGCATAATTTGCCCCTCTCTGTGGCTGCTGCTATGTTTCTTCAGTAGGTGCTATTTTTAGTACCATTAACAAGTACTACATCATTAGTGATTTTCCTCTGTATAACCTAAGAGTTGGAATGATAGATACATCAACAATTTATTCTCAAGTTTTCATTCTTGTTTTACAAACCTTCTGCACTTGAGTCCAAACTGAAGTCTTGAGTCTGCAGTATTTTTTCAACAATATCATCTGCATCAACTCTTGTTGCATCAACCCTCTTCAGCTGTGATTCCACAGAATCCTGTTTTACTGGTAGCCTATGAAAAATATGAAATATCTAGAAATGCTATGCTCCAGAAATAATCAACAACTATCATATTATTAAACCTTCCATAGTATTTACCTGTTTGAATTTTCTGAGAGTGCATCTTTCATAGATGCTTTCAGATTATCCTCAGTGCTTCTGGATTCAGCCTCTTCACATGGCTCCAGAATACTACTTATACCAGTTGATGTGCTTCCGACAGAGGTATTTCTTTTATGACAGAGATCAGAGAAACTGGATGATCTGGAATGTGCAGTACTGTATCCTAAAATATATAATTATTAATTCGGAGCCATTAGTCTAATGCCATGTCAAAAATTCCAGCTTCTTCTTCTAACCAGAATATACCATTTTTAATGTCAATCATAATATAGCTATTTGTGATTTATTTGATTATCAGCAACTAGTAAGTACTTGTACCTAGCAAAGGTATGGACCCTTAAATCATTACAGGTAGTCCTTGACTTACAACAGTTCAAAGTGACCGTTCAAAGTTACACCACCACTGAAAAAAGTGACATGACCATTTTTCACACTTACGATTGCAGCTTCCCCACAGTCACATGATCAAAATTCAGACACTTGGCAACCAATTCATATTTGTGAGGATTGCAGTATCCTGAGGTCATGTGATTACCTTCTGTAACTTTCTGACAAGCTACTGTAAGTAAATGAGGAAGCCAGATTCACTTAACAACTGTGGCAAGAAAGGTCATAAAATGTGGCAAAATTCACGTAATAAATATCTCACTTAGCAACAGAAATTTTGGCTATCATTGTGGTCATAGGTTGAGGACTACCTGTACTAAATTCTAAAATAACAATTTAAAACCTTCTGAACATCCACTAAGACTTCAACTGGACTACCAGCTATGCAAAACAAAAAATCTAGAGCCATAAGAATTTCATATGGCTCTACAGTTTTGCAAAGGTGGACCATTTGCAAAAGTTACTTAATCCTCCTATACTACCACCTCTTACAATACTAGACAACACAGTATCAACAGTAAAAACCTTCAAGTTTTTAGGTTCTATAATATCTCAAGACTTAAAATGGACATCTAACATCAAAAACGTCATCAAAAAAGCACAACAAAGAATGTTCTTCCTGTGCCAATTCAGAAAGCTGAGACTGCCCAAGGAGCTGCTGATACAGTTCTACAGAGGAATTATTGAGTCTGTCATCTGCACCTCTGTAACTGTCTGGTTTGGCACTGCAACCAAACAAGACAGACATAGACTTCAGAGGATAATTAAAACTGCAGAAAAAACAATTGCTACCAACCTGCCTTCCATTGAGGACCTGTATATTGCACGAACCAGAAAGAGGGCTGTGAAAATATCTACAGACCCCTCACATCCTGGACATAAATTGTTTCAACTTCTACCCTCAAAATGATGCTATAGGGCATTGCATGCTAGAACAAGTAGATACAAGGACAGTTACCCCATGCCATCACTCTGCTAAACAACTAATTCTCACAACACTGTCAAACTACCTAATAAGGCTGTATTCTATTATTATTCTCATCTTTCCTATTACCTATCTCCTTATCTTCTTTTGACTATAACTTTGTTGCTTGTAACTTACGATTTATACTGTTTTATTTAGTATCCTAGTATGATTTATGTTGATTATTTAGTATCCTATGACCATCACTAAGTGTTGTATCTTATGATTTATTATGAATATATTTTTACGATGACTATGATCATGATTTATCACTTATTGCTTGTATGTACACAGAGAGCTTATGCACCAGAGACAAATTCCTTGTATGTCCAATCACACTTGGCCAATAAAAAATTCCCTTCCCTTCCCCTGGAGAATTTAGGGCATGAATATTACTAAGCAGTAAGTTTACTGTGACAAAGGAATGGGTTTCATCACAAGCTTATCGTTTATCTAGCAACACAAATCAAGTCTAAATGAATCTAGCTCCACAGATTCAAATGCCAGTAATTGTCATGTTGGCCATGAAATCTTGATTTGTGCCTACCCTGTGGGCTTCAATGTAAACATTAAACTCCTCAAATAAAATTGGGTCACCAACATATGTTAGAAATTACCTCATCAGTTCAGAAAGAAAGGCAACTAGATGAATTCTACATATTCATTTTCTAGGTACTACAGAATTACAAAACCTGCTACCTGCTGAAGAGGGCATCTGAATAGAAGAATAAACTCATAAAATGCAAGACTTGGTTCCTAGAGACTTAACTGTTGCTAGATTTAAAAAGAGGGCCAGTTTGGTATAGTTGTTAAGGCACTAACCTAGAAACCAGCAGACCGAGTTCTAGTCCTGCCCGTAGGCATGAAACTAGAGGGGTGACATTGGGCCAGTCACTTTCTCACAGCTCTAGGAAGAAGGCAATGGCAAATAACAGAAAAACCTTGCCAAGAAAACTGAAGGGATTATATAAGACTTGAAGCATGAAAAAACAAACAAACCTGATATTGGTAATGAAGAGGGGAAGGAAGTTACTGGGAAGTTCAGGTATGCTGGGGCCGCTGATAATTTCTTTCTTTAAAAATGATCTACTAAATCAAACAGGAGTCTCCGCTTGGAGGGAAGGCATAAAAAAAATTAAATTAAAAAGCTAGCAACAAAACTGAGTGTGATTTACTACATCTCTTTCATCCTACCATATTTTGCTAATGCATGTCAGAGAACTTTGCTCAGGAAAAATAAGTCTTTGTTGGGTGTGTTCTTTTTTTTTTTTTTTTAAACTAGTCTGGTACTGATGAGCAGCCTCTTTTAGTTCAAGGGACATCTGGTAAGCCCTTCAGTGTCAGGGCTAAAGTAGTGGCTGAAAAATCTCAATCTAATTTGGCCTTACTTGAATGCAGGAATGCAGAGAAGGTAAAGAAGCACCTATCTTCAATGGACGTTATGAGAATTAAAGGTAAAAAGAAATTTAAGTCTCTTCTTTAAAGTGGACAGTGCAGGAAGAAAGAATGAAAATTCTGAAACCTGATTAGGTGTAAATGCTAAACAATACTTTCTGCTTGCTTAGAAATGGTCAACTCTATGACTACTGATTCCTGTAAAACAATAAAAGTAGAGTTGTGTTTATCCTTGCCTCAATGGGAACCTAACATCCATGACTTGGGAACAACATATAGCTCACATGTTTTTCTTCGTGCTAGTTTGTACATTCCTCATCACTGTACTTCCTTGTTGTTTGTCTCTCTCTGAATGGTAGCATACAAACCAGCTTCATGGATCTTTGTCCTATGAGAACTCAACAAATGTTTGTGGTGCCAAAACTAGTGTTCACTGAGAAATCAAAACAAGCTGCGCAAATGAAGCAATTGGTAGAAGGATGTTACAAAATAAACTAATACACAACAGCTCACATTTCTTCTCCCACTTTGTCATGTTGTAAATATCCTGACATGACCCAATATATGCAATATGTATATGAATCTGAATTAACTAAATCTTGTCAGCTTGGAAAAAAATGCTGTTACTACAAAGATTATACTTCTACTACGGTAGAAGTAAAGTTAATGTAAGATATGATTAAGGTGGACTTGTAGTAAAATAAGGCAATGGTTATGAGAGATCTTAAGTAGTGCCCACAGAAAGTCACTTCTTAGAAGTAAGGTTAACCTTTGTTATTTTGGAAAAAGAAACAAGCTTGCTCTTCAGCCTTCAGGCATGATTTCTAATAACTTCTTGTTTAATTGTTATTTTTATAAGTTCCTCTTGTAATTGTTTATTTATGCATACAGATAGTCCTCGACTTACAACCACAATAGAGTCTGGAATTTTGGTCATAAGCCGTAACTTGAGGCACCAGCTGACAGAACTTAATTTTACAACTGTTTTTACTAGTCATAAAGTGAGTCATTGCATTCACTTAAGTGAATCAAATTGTTGTTAAGCACATCTATTATCCTGAACTGTGTTTTTTTCAGAAACTGATTTTTGCAATTACCAGTTTACTGTTGGTACCAAGCAATTTTCAGTCAAATTACACAACGAAATACTGTGAATTTCACAAAGCATATAGGTAAACTCCCTTCATATGTTCAAAGACCCACAACTGTACGTAAGGATTCTCCTTTTTGCCATCAATAGATAGGTGGGAAGAAGGTATTTCTTTTGCAGAGACTGGGTGCCTGAACTCTTGCGAGATCATGGACCCCAGAAACGTTTTTTCTCGGCACGAAAAGTGTTTGCGGTGCCTGTTTCCTGTTCCTCCCCAACTCCTTTCCACCACCACCAGGACACTTTTTGCCGAGACGGAGACCTGATGCGAAGCTTCCACGGAGGGCTTCGCTCCCTTTTGAAACGCCCCATAGACACCTATGAGGCCTTTGAAAACGGAGCTCCGTTTTCAACGGCCTCATAGGCGTCTATGTGGTGTTTCAAAAGGGAGCGAAGCCCTACATTTTCAAAGGCCTCATAGGCGTCTATGGGGTGTTTCAAAAGGGAGCAAATCCCTCCATTTTCAGAGGCCTCATAGGCATCTATGGGGCATTTCAAAAAGAAGTGAATCCCTCCATTTTCAAAGGCCTCATAGGTGCCTATGCAGCATTTCAAAATGGAGGGATTTGCTCCGTTTTCAAAGGCCTCATAGGTGTCTATGGGGTGTTTCAAAAGGGAGCGAATCCCTCTGTTTTCAAAGGCCCCATTTGCATGCAGATGAAGCCTCCAGTCTCTGCCAGGTCTCAGTCTGGACGAAAAGTGTCCCGGTGGCGGCGGAAAGGAGTTGGGGGAGGAGGCGAGGAGTAGGAGACAGGCGCCGCAAACACTTTTTGCACCCAGGAGCTTCCATCGACTCTTCTCTTCCTCAAAGTGAAAGAAATCGCGGCAGAGAGGAGACAGATCTTTGCAAGGTAAGTGAGTCAGGCGCGGCAGGGAGTGGGAAGCATGAGGTATCTTAGTGGGTTGGGGATGCCTTGGGGGCCTCTTCAATCACTAGCAACCCCCCTGGCCTTCCCACCCTGAGATACCTCTTGTGTACTGAACGAACCGCACATTTGCCCACACATTAAATTAGCGAATGCGTGGGCGAAAGCAGGGAGTGATTTCATTCAAGGTACGAGATTCACTCCCACGAATCCTCGAGGTACGAATGGAATGGGCAGGCTCGAGGACTACCTGTACATATACTTTTTACTAGCACGAAGATGAGGTAAAAACTATCATTGGTGCTCATGTTTAGACTACTTTTAAATGCATTGGAGCTGGGCCCATAAGAAAGTACTAACCCTTACATGTTTCATAGTTTTGTAAATATTTCATAAATATTTCTTAAAATTCTCTATTCACTTAGTAAGGAATTTTCAATTTAAGAGCATAATTTGTGAATCCATAAAACTTTTTTTCAAACAGAACAGAAAAGTTGTAATTTATAAGCCCTGAAAGTATATTGCAAAGAATAATAGTTTTACCTGATACTTTTGATTGTTGGCTTGCATAACTAGAAGTCCTAGAATGTCCACATGCTCCAAGTTCATCTGGGGCTGAGATGCTCTTGCTTGTAAAATCTGTTGGAAAAAAAAGTCAGATTGAACAGCACTACTGCTGGATTATTTCCTCAGGTAACTGGACTATTTGTAATAAAGACTTGATTAAAATTAATCAGTAGTTTGCTGAATTGATCTCTAATATTATACCTTTGCATTATATATGATGAATTATTAGCATGCAGATAACATTAGGAAATAATTGCAGGTAACTATGTTAACTCATTTACTTCTCTAATAATGATCTGTCTTGCTACAAGGAACTTGATTCCTGTATTAAAAATCCTCTATTCTGTCTTCATTTAGCTTTGATTATTTAAAATTTTATGTTGAAAAATAGCTCCATCACATCTGTTATCACTACAGAGGACTAAAAACAACTGTAATTTGTAATCTACTAAGGATGGATATTAGTAAATCATGTTGGTCACCTCTGTACCTCTACATTCCTTTTTAAAAAGCCATCCCAACACTTGAATCAATGCTGGTAATTAAGAAATGAGTTACACATTCCAGCAACAAAAATTGCTTGAAGTTTAAACCAATTTGAAATGTAAGATACTACATATCAGACTGTTTCTCCATATTTAAAACCGTCTGTAAGTAAATAATCGTAATGCAAGAAGGCGTTCTTCAAAATAACATCCTGGCTTTTTTAAGACAGTAATTTTTCACAAAACAGATAATCTTAAAATTCTATGTCCCTTTATGCTATCATGTACATTGAAATACCGTAGGTGTCTATCACAGGGATGGGAAACTGTATCATACACCATGGCATATAAACGCTGGGTGATTTCCACAATGATGTTATATATGATATTGTTGCTTATTCTAGATACCTATAGGCAGTACTTTTAAATAGACATATCATGCATGTTTCTTAGATATACCTGATTAGTTGATTTGTCATAGAGAAATATTTGAAAGAGAGCTATGCTGAAGTACAATTAATTATCTTAAGAAGCCTTATACTGAGTTAACTGAATAATTATTCATTTTCCTGTGGCTGATCGCCTTCCAGTTTCCTACCTGATACAGTCAAATGTGACCCTTTGGTGTTCTCTGCACCTTTTCTGTCTTCATGCAGGGATTCTGATTCTCCAGCAATTGGTATAGACATTGCTGTAGATGGAGGTCTGCAATCAAAGAAATGTGAGATGGAAGGTTGTTGTGTGTATACTTGTGTATGCATACCTAAGGGCAACAGGCTTTATGCTATAGTTCATCAATAATTTTCAGCTCTCTAGACATTTAATCTCTTACTCGGGATTTGGCTCGACTCAGCAGAAAAGTAAGCTAGATAATTCTGCAAACATGAATGAAAATTTACACAGCAACCGATTGCCTATTCTGGAGCAAAGAATGTATAGAGCTTTTATATATTTGTGCTGCAGAGTTAAACTGGCTTTTCCCTCCTATTTTTAAAATTAATGGCTATTTGCTGATTTGATTGATGGTCTTGGGTAGCTGAGAATTATTTACATAATAGTTCCTTGTAGTCTTAGAACTGCTGGTTGCTGCCTCATCATTTTTAGCCATTAGAAGGGGAAACATGCATGTGTTCTAACACTACTGCAAAGAAGGATAATTTATAAATAATAATTCTGGGTGATGCTAGGACTGAGGAAAAAAATTACAAACTATTGGGACTTGAAAATCGAAGGTGAATGCTTATGAGAAAAGAAATCCATTATTATACCAATCATGATTTGAGCCCTGGAATGATACCTAAAGAACTTTCTCGGTAACTGGAAATACTGATTTTATCAGACCTGAACACCCTAATTTTACAAAAAAATCTCACTCTACTTGGAACTGTCTATACTCTTTTAATTCTTAATAATTCTTAGGTCCATGGTTAAGCCTTGAATTATTAAGTTTCCACCAGTCTTAGACTGTGAATCTAAACTATAAAATACTCACACATGGTTATAAAAAAACCTCTCTGTCAACAAGTCAGCATCTGACAACAAGTGGGCAAGGGACTCAGGAGCTCTGGTTGGGCTCCTGAGGGAAGTGGGAAGAACAACCACCACCACATATAAGATCGGAAAAAAAAATGTGTTGGAAAATCATACCATTACGATCTGCTATTATAAATCAGAACCAGGGGTGGGTTCCTCCCGGTTCGGACCGGTTCTCCTGAACCGGTAGTGGCCCGCTGGTGATGTCATGATAATGTCACCGAACCGGATCTGTCGGTGCCAGTCTGTGGAGGCAGCCATCTTTTTTTAATTTTTTTTTTGAAATCCCCCCCCCCTTCTGAGCATGCGCAGAAGCCGACTTCTGGCACTGTGCATGCGGTCGCCATCTTTTTTTTGGCTTTTTTTTTATTTTTTTCAGATTTTTTGTTACTGCGCATGTGCACGCATGCGAGGCGCGCCCATGCGGCACGGGAGGGAGCAAACCGGCAGCGAGGTAAGTTGGAACCCACCCCTGATCAGAACCAACAGTGCGGGGCTTCTTAAAACAAAAATTTCAACATAGAAAAATAATTTATCTGGATTCAAATACCACTGAACAACAACTAGCAGATCAAAGGAGATTCATTACCAGAAATAAAATATTCAGGAAAGCTGAACTGGAAAAGATTAGGAAAAATTGTGAATATGAAAGACCCAAAACCAACAGTAGAAGAAACTCAAATAATAACAATTGCGAATAGAAAAGAAGTGAGCTGAGTGAACTAGAGATAACTTAGAAGAAGTAATAACAACAGAACCAGTACAGGCCAGCAATGAAGCAACCTATGAACTGCCTCCCTGACCAGAAGAATTAAGAGAGAAAATTATGGCAGATGTAGAATTACCAGCAGAAGGACAAAGACTGCCAGCATTGAAATTAGTGCCCCAAAAAAGATCAGATACCTATAATGAAGGATGTGAATAAGGTGCTTGCATGGATTAAAATAACATCTATTGAACAGATGCTTAATAGTCAGAGAAAGAAAAGAAAGAACTTGCCCTAATTGGTCAGGCTATAGAAATAGACAACAGGAAATTTGTACTTTCAGATTTGCAAGATTCTGTTACTGTAGCCTTACAGTAAAGTAAAACTGGCTCATCTGGTTGTGTTTCCTGTCTGGCTTATCAGGAAGGGCTGTCAAAAACATACTGAACCACTCCAGTGAACAATGAATTAGCATATCACCTTTTTCTCCCAGATCCTTGATGGGGTACAACAGATGGCTTGTAGACTTCATGGCTTTATCCATAATTTTTGCAAGCCAATTCTACTTTATTTTGGTTATTTTTTTCACTTAGAGGGGAAAGCCGATATTAGTCCATCCGGCTTTTATAATTGGTTGAAATACCATCTGGAGCAAGCTTCCTCAATGTTTGACAGGCAAAGTTTTTTTTAAAACAAAATCTTGGAGCAAAGATACACTGCCATCTTGAAAAATACAAGTCTTCCTGGTATGCAATTGCCAGGTAAAGCTGAAATTTCTACTCTGCAACTCGTCTTGCATGCTACATCCAAATCCAGCTCCACTGAAAAAAATCGGAGCTACAGTATTGTTAATAAGATTAAACATGAAATTCTAAAATGTAACATTAAGTATCTAATGCAAACATGAGTGATATTTTTTAACATTATGAAGAAATGAAGATGTTCTACCCTGCTGGAAAATAACAGTTCAGTTCATTATATGTGAATGACACATCAAAGTAACATTATTTCTAAATAATCAGAAAGCCTCAAAATAAATTTTCAGAAGGAAATACAAGTAGTACTCAATACAAATGACATTTACAAATGACTCAGATTAAATAAAGAACCAAACAAGCCTGATTACTATAGTTGTTTACTCTGGGCACTCTGGGCAAGAAGGAAAAACTGCTATTATGGCATTATAAAGACTAACAAACTTGTATCAATTACTTCAGGTCCTCATATCTGAATTTTACACTGCTATTTAAATCTATGCAGTTTAAAATAATTAACTCCAAATTAAGAATGTATGCTGTTTTATAGTACTGTACATTTCTTTTTGCGCTGCCTACAACTAAATTATAACAAGGCTAATGGAAAAGAAAATCTCCAGCTGCACTGCCACAATTAGCTCACTCACTGAGTTACAGTACATGACTCATTGCAAAGGTCTAGAAATTCATCCCAATACTACTTTTTTTCTTTCTGGTACAATCCATGTATACAGCTTTCTGGAATAGCACATATACAAACTGTCTCTTATGGATGAGAAGCCAAACCACAGAAGAAAAAGAACATCTTTAATATCCAATATACAGGTATTCATCTGTATTGAGTATGTTATTGTTAACAAAGTTAAAATATATACCCTTAGGAAATAAAGACAAGGTTGTGACTAAGAGGAAAGGGTCCTTCAACATTACTCAATAACTTCAGACAAGAATATTGCTGATATGATAAAAGCCCACATGCAATTTATGCAGACTAACATAAGCCAATTATCATAGTTTTTGAGACAGACTGAGCAGCAGCACATACCATCACTACAGAAGATAGGAACTAAAGGGCCAGAGAGACTCATTTCCTTTGGATTGGACTCACATAATTTAAAACAAACAGTTGCAATTCTAGCACTAAATTATCTTCTTATACAGATCTGATACACTGGGTAGATGAGAAACTAATCAAAATAACCAATGAGATACATAAATATCTTTTTGTTCTATCACATAAAAGCACCCAAATAGTAAGTCAAGAATATCGTTTTCCCCAGATCAAGGTGGTACTGTGCTATTGAGAGGTACAGGTAATCCTCAAATTACGACAGTTCACTTAGTGACCGTTCAAAGTTACAACCCCCCCCAAGTAACTATGACACAATTCCTAAGTTACGAATGTTGCAGCACCACAGCAGTCGGTCACACTTATGAACTAAGTGCATTCGCCCTTCCTATTCCCCCCCCCCCCGGCCAGGTCTCCACAGTCCCAGTGCCTGTGGAGACTCACTTACCTTGTGACAATCTAGGGAGCTGTCAGTTCCTTTGCCTGCTTCGGTGCATTCACAGAGAACAGAGGCCTAAAGTAGTGCGAGATCACGTGAGATCAGTAGTGCGAGATCTTGCCTGTTGATCTCACACGACAGTACTTTAGGCCTCTATTCTTGGCGAACCGAGGCCTGCACCAGATCCGGCCAAACAGCGTTAGCAAGCTGACGAGACTTTGGGGCAGCGAAATCGCATTGCTTCAAGCCTCCCATCGGCTGGGAAGCGGTTTTTGCGCCAAGATTGGAATGGCACAAAAAACATTTGCAAGCCAATGGGAGGCTTGAAGCAATGCGATTTTGCTGCCCCAAAGTCTTGTCGGCTTGCAAACACTGCAAGCAGGCAAAGAAATCACGGCAGAGAGGCTGGAGAGGAGACAACTCACTAGATCTTCACAAGGTAAGTGACCTGGTGCAGCATGATGGGGGGGAGCAATTATGGGGATCCCAGGGGAGGGAGCATGAGGTATCTCAGTGGGTCAGGGGAGGGCTTGGGTGGTTTGAAGCAGGTGGCCTATTCCATCGCTAGACCCCCCACCATGGCCTTCCCCACCCTGAGATACCTCATGTGTACTTAACGACCTGCATTTTCGATTAGTGAATGCTTGGGCGAAAACAGGGAGTGATCACGTTCGTTTGATGTGATTCACTCCAATGAACCCTCGGGTTATGAATGTAATTGGCAGGCTCCATTACATTCATAACTCAAGGACTACCTGTATACTGTGCTTAAGGATGCACTCCAAAAAGTAATAGTGCAGAAACAAACAACAACAACGTTTCATTTTATTTGCTTATACATTTAGATAACACACTTACCCTGCAGTATACATAATTCCTACAAATAAGGAAGAATATGAAAAAAGGAAGGAAATGATCGTTGTCTTTGGTGACTGAAACCTGGCTTTAAGCAGAATCCACTTTTAATAGAATGACAACAGACAGCACAAATGAAGATCACTGCAACTGCACAGCAAATCCTTCGCTCGCGTTGGATAAAATATGGAATTAGGTCACTAAAGCTAGTATATTATATTCTTAAACATTATAGATAGGCAGCAAGATACATATACATGCCCATGCATGCAGACATTCATAAATATTGATAACTAGCATGATGTAAAGGTCAAGGAGCTGGCTTGGGGCCTAGAAGCAGGGAGAACCAGATTCTACTCCTCCCTTAGGCATGTAAGGGAGTTGGGTGATCCTGGGCCAGTCAATGCCTTTCAACCTTAATCAGCATCAGCTCAGCAAACAGCCAGCTAGAAAGTAAAACTCCACATTTCATCATGCTTTGATAGTGATTTGCTATAAGGACTATAGGAAAAGCAGTGCATAACAAGCAGACAACCAAGTGGGACAAACGCTAAGAAAAATGTGTATATAAATTTAAACTTACGTTTTAAAGCAGGGGTCTCCAGACATTAGCTGCATGCTGATTAAGATCTATAAATCAGTAAGAATGAAATTTTAAAAAATGAAACCAAACTGCAATTCCAAAAATATGACAAGAAAAAAATTAATTATATTCTATCAAGTGAACTACCAGAGTTATTACAAAAAAAATGGATTATAGTTACGGCATATAGATTAAAACCTCTTACGAAAATCAATTACAAAGGCCTAATTAAATACCGATTTTAAAACCAAATTCATTAACAAAGATTGTGTTATCAAAACCATCTCAGAGGAAAAAAGCAAATTGTATAACTTCACCAAGTATTTTACTTTTTCTGTGTTCATTATATTATCAGATATAACTAATGAGAAAACAAAAAAAATTGTATTTGGGCAAACTAAGGTGCTATTTATACAATATCCCTAAAATACCCTTAATAATTTAAGCACTTACTTCTGATGGATTTTCACTTATTTACAATTTTTCATCAGATATCTTATTAAAACAAACGAATTCCTTTATGTCCCATTTACTGTACTGTGATCATGAATGGGGATCGAGGGGAAAGAGGAAGAGAAGTATGAAAGACTGGATG
>QLTV01003994.1:2979076-3000781 GCA_003457575.1 Thermophis baileyi | reverse complement strand
AATAAACAAAAGATGGCGGCGCCCACGGACCAGCACCGACCGAACCAGATCCGTGACGTCATCGTGACGTCACCAGTGGGTCGCTACCGGTTCAGGTGAACTGGTCCGAACTGGGAGGAACCCACCTCTGATATGGTCGCTAAGTGACGACTACCTGTAGTTTTGTGACTTCCCAAGCAATTGTTTTTGCAGTCTAGAGCAGGGGAGGTTTATTAAGCTTCTGGTGGACAACTATATTTAATTAGTGAATTGTATTTTACTTGGAAATAACCTTTCTTTTTTATTTTCAGTAGGCATTTGGCAATGACAAAGGAAAATCTATATTAGAAAGTGCTTACACTATTTAATTTTTTTCAGTACTTATGCTATCTTGAAACTTCATATTTAATGTTACAAATAGTATCACTTTCTACACTTTGGTTTGGTATCTCATTAAAGTAATTAGATGAGTCACCTTTTTACTGTTAGTTCATAGAGCAGGATTGGCATACTATTTCTATTACCTTTATATTTTTGCCTTTTTAAAAATATTGCCTGTTAACTTTTCAGATTCGGTTGTTGTGACTGGGGATATTTAATGAAAAGATGTGAATAAATACATGAAAATTTTACTTGGAGGTTGAATCCTACTGTATTTAGGAAATACACATCATATATCTTCCCTTAAAGAAATGAATGCAATGGGTTTGAGAACATAAGAACTTACCTGAATCAGAACAAAAGTCATTTAGTCCATTCTATGTCAACAGTCCATTCTGTGGCCAGCTGGATGTGGCCACTTGAACTACTTTTGATTGCAATAATACTCTCCAGCTTGCATTCCCTAGCAACTGGTTATGTCCATGTAAGGCTGAAAGTTTACTTTTTAAAATATTTTTGATTAAAGATTATTTTGTATTGATAAAACTAATATAATTACCTAATCACGACTTCTGCTCAATGAATAGGTAGCTAGGAGGGCCTTTGCATGGCTGTGTCTTGTGTTCCAGGTACACCCATTCCTGGATTGGCAGGTCCTACTTACAGTCACTCATGCCCTGGTCACTTCCAGATTGGATTACTGCAATGCATTCCACTTAGGGCTGCCCTTAGAAGAGTATTCAGAAGCTTTAGCTGGCACAAGAATACCGGGGCATGGGCAGCTATGTGTAATCCTTGAACAACCATTGTAACACCTCTACTCTGAGAGGTGCATTGGTTGCCAGTTTGCTTCCCACTCCAATTCAACTTATCCTTTAAACTCCTTCATGGCATGGGACGGGGCATCTGAAGGACAATTCTGTATATTCTTCCAGTATCTTTTCGCTTCAGGGCATAACCACCATGAATGAAAGAAGGTACCTTGTCCCTATTTACATTTCCAGTATTTTAGGTTTAGATTTGGGTACATCTTGGCCAATCTCGCCGGCGCCAAATGCCAACGATAAAACATCTTACATTGATTTTCCTTATAGGCCACAAATTTAGTAATTGTGTAGTTTTTGTTCCAAATTTTTTCCCAGTCTTCCAATTCTATGTTATGTCCAAAGTTCTTGGCCCAGGCAATCATAGGTTCTTTTACCACCTTCTCTGCCCTATCAAATTTTAGTAAATAGTTATATATTTTGGATATTAATTTTCCCTCTGGACCTACCAACAGTTTATCTAATTGTTGCGGTTCGGTTTCAAATCCATATTCCTCTGTGTCTTTCTTATATCTAGATTGAACCTGTAGGTATGGCCACCAGTCAATGCATATTCCTTGTTCCTTTAGTTCTTGATTATTTTTAAGTTTCCCTTGGCAATCTAAAATTTCATTGTATCTGTATGTTCTAGCTATATCCAATGTATTGGGGTAGATCATTGCCTCCATGGTGGATAACCACCCGGGGATCCTCATATAATGTTTACTCCTTATGTCCTCCCAAATTTGTATCAACGCATCTCTTATTTTGTGTCTGTAGAAATACGAGTGTGCCTTCTTTCCCTTATCCCACAAAAACGCGTGCCACCTTTTGTAAACCATGCCCTTCTAATGTTAGGATTCTTCTATTTTTTAGGTTTACCCAGTCTCTGATCCATACCAGTATTGCTGCTTTATAATAGAGCTCCCACACCGGGAGTCCAAAGCCACCTCTACTTCTGCTATCCTGAAGTGAAGCTAATTTTATCCACACCTTTCTACCTGACCAAACAAATTTTGTAGTTATTTTATTTAAATCTGTAAAAAAAAACCTTATTCAATTTTATAGGGATTGTTTGGAATAAATGAGTAATTTAGGTAAAATATTCATTTTAATAGTCACTATTCTTCCTAATAAAGATAATTGTAGTGTCTCCCACCTTTCCAAATCCTTCTTTATTTGTTGAAATAGTTTTATGTAATTGTCATCTTTTATTGAGGAGCATCTTGCTGTTAACCAAATTCCTAAATATTTAATCTTCTTAGTAATTTGTAATCCCATTTCCTCTAGTTCTTTTTTCTGGTTCATTGTTCATTGTTAAATTTTTAACTAACATTTTAGTCTTTTCTTTATTAATTTTAAGGCCTGATACTTCTCCATATTTTTCTATTTCTTGTAATAATATGGGGCCAGATTCCAATGGCTCCTCAATAAAAAATACCAAATCATCAGCAAAGGCCTGAACTTTATATTCTTCCTTTTTAATCCTTGTTCCTTTTATTTTTTGATTCGCTCTAATACTAATTAATAATATTTCTAATGTCAATATAAAGAGTAGAGGTGACAATGGGCATCTCTGGCATACACCTTTCATTATTTGGAATGTTTTTGTAGTATCCCCGTTCAATATTACATTTGCCTTTTGAGTAGTATATATTGCTTCTATCATATTTCCAAATTTATCTCCAAAGTTCATATCTTTGATTTGTTGAATCATAAATTGCCAATTTAAGTTATCGAAAGCCTTTTGAACATCCAGAAAAACCAGGGCCGCTTGTTTTTCTGGGTGGGCTTCGTTGTATTCTAATATATTCACTACAATTCTTGTGTTGTCTCTTATTTGTCTTGTTGGTAGAAATCCATTCTGATCAGGGTGTGTATTTTCATTTAATAGTTTTTTCAACCTCTCTGCTATAATATTCATAAATATTTTATAGTCAGCATTTAGGAGCGAGATTGGCCTATAGTTCCCAATTTGGTTCTTGTCTGTACCTTCTTTCGATATCAGGGTGATATATGCCTCCCTCCACGATTCCGGTAATTTTGCTTTGTTCAACGCTTCATTACATACTTCCAATAATATTGGTTCTATTAGTTCACCCATATTTTTATAAATTTCCCCTGGAAGGCCATCTGGCCCCGGGGTCTTATTGTTCTTTTGTTTCTGGATTGCCTCTTTCAGTTCTACTAGCATTATTTCTCTATTTAGGATCACTCTTTTTTCCTCCTCTAATGGTGGCATCCCTTCCCCCTTCAAATAATTCCTTATATTATCCGTTATTTCTTCCTGTAATCGTTTGTGTATATTCCTTCTCCTTTAAAATCTGGGGGTTTAATGTCCATCTTCTACTCTTTTTTCTTTGGCCTCTCCATATTATTTCAAGGGGATTATGGTCTGCCCACGTATTTGGGGAAATCTCTATCTTCTCTATTCCTTTGCCTACTTCCTTATTCATCCATGCCATGTCGATCCTCAACCATGATTTATGGGGGTTGGAATAAAAAGTATATTTATTTTCTTTTGGGTGTAAGCTTCTCCACATATCCATCAGGTTCAATTCTTTTGTCAGCTTAAAAAAGGTTTTTGGTAATATATTTCTTTTTTCTTGTTCTTTATATCACTGGCATAGTCTTGTTTAGTATCTACTATCCCATTAAAGTCGCCCACAATACATACATTCCCTTGCCCTATCTCAATAATCTTTTCGTGGACTTTCTTGTAATACTCCCCTTGGTTTTTATTAGGTGCGTAAATAACTACCAACAAGATTATTTTTTGCCCTATTATAACTTCCACCATTAATGTTCTTCCTTTTGGATCTGCATAAATTTGTTTTGCCTTTATCCCTTCTTTAATGTATACTGCCACCCCTCTTTTCTTTTTTTCCGCCAATGCTGTGTGTAGCTTCCCCAATTTATTATATTCTAAGTAGGGCAGTCTATGGCGCCTAGCATAATTAGTTTGGATTCTATAAACTTCATCCAATTCATCTAAGATTTTGTGTTTATCTCTTTGGAGTGTTGCTGCAATTAGTTCTGCCATTATCTGTCCTAGCTCTTCCTCTTTGGTCTCTGTCACATTTTGAAATCTTAGGTAGAATGCTGCCCGGTCCATTTCTGGATGGATTATTGATTCCTCTAAATCCTTATTCATTGCCATCATCTTTTGATCGACCACTTCCAGTTTTTTCTCAGTTTGTTCTGTTTTGTTTTCCACCATTTTTATTTTTTGTTCATAGTTTCTGGTTCCTGTTGGTCCTTATAGCTCTTTGTGTTCTTGTTCTAATACCACTTTCTTCTTGGTGTTCTTTTTTTTCTTTGCTTCTCTCTTCCTGTTCGCCTCCACTGGCTTCCTGTTGTTGTTCTTCTTCTTGGCTTGCAGTCTCCAGCTCCCCCCTACTACCGTAGTCCTCTTCCGTTCCCGTCAGTTGATCAAATAATTCCTGGGCTTTCCTTCCGGGAGTATCCACCTAAACAATATGTTCCGTTTGTTCAATTGTGCGGCCAAAGGACGGTAATCTCTTCGCTGTTCTTGAACTCTTCTAGGGATTTGTTTCAGGATAATAATTTCCTTATCTTTGTATACCTCTGGTTCTTCTTGAGTTATCTTATAAATTATATCCCTGACCTTTTTTTGAGCAAATCTAATATGTACCTCTCTGGACATATTAGTTTGGATTCTATAAACTTCATCCAATTCATCTAAGATTTTGTGTTTATCTCTTTGGAGTGTTGCTGCAATTAGTTCTGCCATTATCTGTCCTAGCTCTTCCTCTTTGGTCTCTGTCACATTTTGAAATCTTAGGTAGAATGCTGCCCGGTCCATTTCTGGATGGATTATTGATTCCTCTAAATCCTTATTCATTGCCATCATCTTTTGATCGACCACTTCCAGTTTTTTCTCAGTTTGTTCTGTTTTGTTTTCCACCATTTTTATTTTTTGTTCATTTTTCTGGATTGCTTCCTGGATTGAACCCATTTTTTCGTCCAATTTCTGAATATCAGATTTCAGTTCTCCGTGGTTATTTGACATTGTTTGTTGTAACTTCACCATTGTTTCCTGGATTAATAACAAGGTGGCTTGCATCGTTTGCGTATTAGGCGTTGTGTTGGTCTTATCTGTTGTTAACATTCCTTCTATTGACCGTTGAGGTGACGGGGAGGCCGTCGTTCAATTGTGCGGCCAAAGGACGGTAATCTCTTCGCTGTTCTTGAACTCTTCTAGGGATTTGTTTCAGGATAATAATTTCCTTATCTTTGTATACCTCTGGTTCTTCTTGAGTTATCGTCATTGTTGGGTTCGATGCAGCTTTTTTCCCTGTCCTCAGGGTTGTCATAGTAACACTAGTCATTTCTTTCAAGATTTTACTTTGTTCTCCAAGGATTCTATAGATACTTTTCCAAATTACCATCAACTGTTTATCTGCAGATTTTTCCCCCCCTCTCCGTAATACTACTAAGTATCTTATACAACTATTATATTTCTTCTCTTAATCACTCTAATCAAGTTGTTCAGTGTATAAATAACATTAACTGCAATATAGATATATTCTAAATATGTTCTGAGTAAGTTAATCACAATATATGTCAATCTAAGTATGTAATCAATATATATATATATAAATTTAAATATGTAAAAATATATAAATATAAAAATAGATATTAGTACATCAGGTAATCAATATATAGAAATATAAATATATATAGAATTCTTTATTGGCCAAGTGTGATTGGACACACAAGGAATTTGTCTTTGGTGCATATGCTCTCAGTGTACATAAAAAGACAAGATACATTCGTCAAGAATCATGAGGTACAGGTAATAGTAAATAAATTAATCTGACAAAGAGATAGGTTAATCAATATATGTCTATATATATATATAAATATGAGTAGAGATATAAATATATAGATATATATATAATAAATATATAGTTGCTGATATGATATAATATTAGGTGCAAGCAGGTACAAACAGTTTAGGTATAAATTTTATGGTTATTAGCTCCTGGATTACTTACTTAACCGCTTTGTATTTATGCTAAATATGTATACGTATTTCTTTAAGTATTCTTTAAGTATTCCTTCTTAAATAGTTAACATGGTAGATTAATTACTAAACATTGAATACTAATCTCTTGATAATGTTACAGTCAATGTCCAGGCAGTTATTTCTCCTTACTCTTCCTTAGTACTTCATTGATATATTATTATTTTTTCCCCTTCTTCCTCCTCCTTGTTCAATTCCAAGTCCCTCTGCACCTCTTCGCTTTACTTTCAAAAATTTCAGTCTCTAAGCGCCTCTCATCTCATTATCCAACGATCTGGAATACCAGTTTCTTTCTCCAACCTCCGTCTCTGACATCCGTCTACTCCGTTCTCGCACACCACCGTAATCTGCTGCAGTCCATGCTCGCCATTCTTGCCTGTCTTCCTTCTCTCCTGTTGTTTATGCTCACCAGGTCTTTCTCTCCTCTCCTCTTTCCTCCAACTCCTTCCGCTTTCAATCTCTCTGTCTCAAGCTTTTAAGTCCTCTCTCCCTGTTCACTTTTTACTGCTATCTTCAAAATGCTGAGTCACTGCTCCTCCCGCCGGGTCGCCACTCGTTCTTCAGGGAAATCCCCCCTCTTGGAGCTTCCTCCTTTGGCGAATATCCAGGACTTACTTTTACGGTCAGTTATCACCAATGCAGCTCTGGGGTTTTCGATCAAATGCAATGTCCCAGTCTGTTAAATAAATCTTCTCTTCCTTAATCTCTCTGGCTCGTCACGGCCTCGGGCCCGCCATGACACCATGACAGACACTTTTGCGATGGGTTAACAGGGATTTCCTTCATTGCAGTGGGTGATCGCCTTTCACCTCGCTGCCCTCCAGGCTTCCCCTCTCTTCCGCTTGGCTCTCCAGGCTCACTGCGCCCCGATGGGTCCCCAAAATGTGAAAAATTCAAGGTCTAAGAACGGAGACCGTTCTCTTTCCCCGGCACCGCCGTGACCTCATCACCGGAAGTCCTTGGTATTCTTTTCCTATTAGACCTTTTCTCATTCCGGTGACCCTACAAGCAGGGCGACGGCGGGAGTGTAAGGCACTGGTAGAGTCTGTACCCGGTGCTTATTAAGTTCGGCCGTGGCGGTCAAGCTGGGGGTGAAGCTTAAAAAGTTAGTGACCTGATACGATTCAAACAAATGGATGGGTCCTTATTAGGGGTCAGCCTGCGACCCATATAACAGAATGTTAGAGATAGGGTCTCATCGGGAGCTGATACGCTTTGTAGTTGTGCCCAAAATAACGGAGGGCGTCGTACTAGGCCTTGCATGGCTTGAAAAGGTATACAGAGATTTGCTCAGATGGCTCCATTGTTGAGGTGGCCAATTTTATCCATCCTCTCCTATGATATTTATATTAATTTTTATATTTTGTTTTTATATGTTGTTTTTTATCTGATTATTGTGCACTGCCCAGAGTCTCCTTCAATCCCTTACCCCATTCTCTATAAGCCCATCTATAAAACCTTATCTCTCCATGTTAATTAGCAAAAGTCCAATAAGGATTACTAGAAATAACTTAAGTATTACAAACATGTTGCCTACTATACCCAATAAACAATTTCCCCTTTTCTTCAAATAATCACAGTCCTCCCCACAAAAACCCCACAATTAAACATTACCAGAAATAGAACCCATTATTTTAACTTTGACTTTGTATTCTTTTTTCTTTTTCCCAACTATCTTTAAGTTCCTCAAAGAAAACTCTAATGGCTGCTTTCTTGTATTTTCTTTGTCTCTTCTCTTAAAGGTCTTGTTATCTTTGTCTGGCCCCTTTTATAATTCCAGTGTGGTAACTCCAGCAAATGCATTATAATAAAAT
Organism: Thermophis baileyi; assembly: GCA_003457575.1. NCBI lineage: Eukaryota > Metazoa > Chordata > Lepidosauria > Squamata > Dipsadidae > Thermophis > Thermophis baileyi. The sequence goes on along the minus strand of QLTV01003994.1, from coordinate 2,992,754 downwards.
CATCCACATTGCTCTTTGGATTTATTATTTGTATATCTTTCTAAGTTTTTAAATCTTCTTCAAATTTAATTTGTAAATCCATTATTTCCATCACTTTCTCATAGGTTATGATTTTTATTCCACCTGTAAGTCAATTTCAGCTTTATTCAATGGGAGTTGTTCCTCTTCAAGAACACCTTCTGATTTTACTAAGGAGTTAAATTCCAAAACTTCCAGCACCCAATCATCAAACATTTATTTTAAGATAGCCATCTGGTGCCTTCTAGTGTCCAACTTTCCAAGTCATCTTATCTGTTTCAAAGGATAAACAATACGATTTTTCCACAAGAAAGTATCCTTTCAATCAGCTTCAAAGTCTTAAATCAAGTCCATTTAAGCCCTTAATCAATTTAAAACTTTCTAAAATCAATATGGTAATCACCCTTTTGCTGTGTATTCTGAAAAAAAAATCTTACAGAAATTTAAAGTTATATTTTTTTTTCTTAATGGAAAGCAGTAAAAGCGGGGGGGGGGGAGTAAACTCCAGAGTGATTCAAAAGATAAGGTTTGGTTGAACATTAAGTCCATAAAAGTCTATATTAATGTCTCTGAGTTTGGTGGAATCCAAGTTGTTTGCAACTGACCTCAAAAGGGTTAGCTTCTGCCATCTATTCACACACAAAAAGCCAGCTGTCCAGAATATGTATGGGGGATATCAAGATTTCTCCTTGCTCTGGAGAATTTTTGGCAGTCTGGGTCCAGCATCTGTTTTTAACTGAAATATACTCTATTCCGAAAAGACCAGCTTGCAGTAACACTGCAAATCTGCAGTTGATGCAAGGCTGACATAATTCATCAAGATAAAAATCTGAGACATGATGTAGTTAGAGCTGAGAAACACTTCCATTGATTGATTATCATATTTGGAGACTGCCCATCTCACTCACAGAATGAGTTGATATTGATTAAGAGATAAACATATACTTAAATCTGTAGTTTGGCTGGCATATTACAACAGAACATTTTTAAAAGCAATATTTAGGGTGATAAACTAATTTGTCTCTATTCTAGAAACCTATTTATCAGAGTCTGTAAAACAACAATATTTCATGGCATTTTAAGAGACTAGCAATACATTTATGACATTGTGAAGACTAGAACTAAAAGCATGAAATACTTAAAATGGTTATAATTAATAGTTTAAATTAAATTAACAATAAATATTAAAATGCTGGTATTAGATCAAGATTTGAATCTAAACCTTCAACCAATTGGGGGCCTACTATTAAACATGAAAAACCTTCTGAACCTACTACTTCTTTTTGTTATTCTCTAACTGAATAAGTAGTGAAAAGGAGAAAAGGAATATAAAATTGCTTTCATTTCTGGAAAAAATTTGACTGAGACCAGCAAAATAAATAAAATTAACAGGGAAGGAATTAAATGTAGAACCATTCAGAGAAAAGGCCCACCAGAGCATCTTAGCCAAATACTATCTACAATTAGAAATTAATATTGACACTGAAATATGTAATGTAAAACAAAATAAACATAAATATTGGGACAAACATTTATAAGGAATGGTATCAGTGTTGCTACATACAGAAAAGCCACGTTAACATAAGTTAACCCTTAAATACTAGGATATACTTGTTAAATATATCAATGTACGATATTAGATTGGTTTGCTTTCTATAGTTGGAAACAGTTCCAATTTCCATTGAGTTAGATTTTATCTTTAATTTATAAAAGCCTTCCTATGCACTGGAATTATACAAGAATATATCAATATGCAAGAGTCTTACTGGATCAGATCAACAGCCCATAGAGTCCATCACCTTATGTCACCTAGTGGCCAACCAACTCCATTCAGGAAGATTGCAAGCTTGTATACTGTATGTGGGTGACAATCCTCTTCTACCACGGTATTGTAGAGGAAGAGGAATGGCCTTGAGGAACAGGAGAAAAGCTACTGCCAAGGAGATGATCAGATAAAAGGGACATGGGCCAAGAATGTAAGGTAAGTAACTGTTTCAGACAAATCCATCCTTAGTTCACATGAAGATGAAGGGAAGGGAAGTGCATTCAAACCTGCAAGATTCTGTTACTAAAGCTTTACAATGAAAGTAGTGGTGACTTAGATGGCATTGGTTTTATAGTCTGGTCTACTTTGAAGGGCTATTGCTACCTAGCAGCTAGTAAGGTATATTGCCTTAAGGCCAGAGGCAGTAAATATCACCAAGAACCAAGCCAGTGTTGTTCTTCCATGAGAACAGAATTACTATATGCATTTATTAATTCACACCTGGAAACAATAAATAAGCAATCCAATAACACATTTAATAACATTTTCTAAAAGAATACTAATATGAATTTTGCCTCCTATATGAATTCTCTCTGGCCAAGTTACCCTACACTCCAAGATCTCACAGTATGTTGACTTTAAAAAAAGAATTACAATATAAAAATACTGGTTTTCTGTTCAAAATGCTATAAAAATATTTAGTTCCCCCCCCAAGTAAGGAGTTGAATCCAGGTTATTTATTTCTACCCAGCAATAAAATAAAAAAACATAGTAACTGAAAGTTCTGTTATGTGACATATGGTATATAGGTTACAATTTTCAACTTCTTCTGTGATGCTCTCCCTAACAGAAATAACTAATCCTGATTGCAAGGCAAGATGATCTCTTTGTTGATCACAGGATAATGTTCATACCATTGTTGATACCATTGCAACAAATGTCAATTCAATGGCATTCTATCCACCAACAGGGAAATTGCATTTTTAAACATAGGAAGGTCAAGCAATGTGTGCTATTGCTTGGTTTGTCTCATCTCTTCAGTTCCTGTGATATTGCTGTAGATGTGTGATTGTGTAAAACAGGGGTCCCCAACCCCCAGGCCATGGCCCACTACCGGGCCATGGCCTGTTTGGAACTGGGCAGTGCGAGCAGCTGGGCGGCGCACACTCAGCTTGACTTATGTGAGTGGAGGGCTGGCGCGCATGCATGCAGCTCAACTTGCACAAGCGGCGGGCTGGTTTCCCTCTTCCCCCCGGCTGGGCCCCCAAATCGTAAAGCTTGGGGACCACTGGTATAAAATATAGCTATTGTGTCAGTCTAGGGAACTTAGAAGGCAAAGAAGGTAAGGCCACAGCAACATTGGCCAGCAACATTAGTATTTTATTCTTTGTTATTTTTCTCCATTGGGGAAAATTGGGGAAGGGAGTGGTTATATATACTGGCACTCCATTTTTCATTCCACTTTATGAATGCAAAGAAATGACNTCAACGGACAATTTAAAACTTTCTGTTTGGACTTACTGTGCTGCATTACATATATCACAGCTACTGGCTAGTAAAATGTAACTCTGGCTCAGGAAACAGTGTGCATTTTCATATATTGCAACAAGAAAACGCCACATAATTTGCACTCATGCCCATAATGAAACAGAAAGTATTTATGCATATAAAATATAATAAATAGAACCCTCTGTTTTACAAACATAAACCAGTGAGCACATACTACAGTACCCACATAGTTAGCAACACTTTGCCAAATTAAAAAAACTAAGCAAAATTGGATGGAGATTCCAGGAAATAGCTGAATAGAATGCTAACTGGGGAAGTTGAAAAAAATATTCAGGAAAAATGAAATGTCAAACCACTTCTGTTTTGCTGCCAATACAAATAGATGAAGGAATTATTGAAATTATTAGGAGTCAAGCTCCTGAACTGAGCATATTATGAGTTCCCTAACCATTACTCTATTAATTAAAAGTGAAAGGGTCCTCAAGATGAGCTCAACTCCTGGTGATTTTATGGACCATCATCTAGGCACCTATTTTGGATATATTTGTGTTAGTATTAGAAATTGTAGAAATCAAATTAGAAATATTGGAAATCTGAAGTCTGTAATTATTAGTTTCAAAATTCCAAACCATCATTGCTATGCCACGTAAATATCTAATAATGTACACCTTACATCGATATTCAGTGAGAGATTTCAGAATCCGAGTTGTATAGTATATTGAAATCAATTAACGTTAATAACTATTTTGTTGACCTCTTGGCGTGATAACTGCTCTTCTCTACATAAAACAAGGCAAAAGACTTTCCCTTATTCTGATTTGATAAAGAAATAGGTGGATAAAAAGATCAGCGTTAAGTAATGAACCTCACTTTTTAACTCTTTCCAGCAGGAGAAATTCTACTGTATTTCATGTGATGTCTTACATCTACCAGAGGACTTATTCTGAGAGTTAATGAGATAATGCAATTATTTTTAGGTTTGTGCCTTTTGGAGAAACGTATAGAATTGTTTGCAATTATGCTAAAGAAATACAGGTGTGGTCATAGCTTCTGTAAGCTAGAGCTTCATTTGTCAAGAAACCACACAACCACTCCTCTAAGGAATCCCCACGGTGAAGTTTAACTCTTTGGAGGAAGGCGATTTCTCTATCCAAACGTGGAGGGGGGAAAAAAGATGCCCTGTGGTCAGAGCCACTCACTTCATTGACAGATGATGCTTTCCCGTGAACTCAGCCCTGGGGCTGTAAACAGATCCGGGAAATGAAGATTTGAAGGGTTTGACTTAAGACAGCGGGTTTGTTTTCCTAGGTTCGCGGGTCTACAAGTCGGGGGGGGGGGGGAATCGATTTTGCAACTTAGCAGCGAGCGAGAAAAATGCAGCAATAGCCTTCGCCTATGTTGTTATTTCTCCCCAGCCAACCTCGAATTTGCATTCCTCGTAGCTGGCGAAGCCTAACAGGTGTCTGAGGCTCCGCCAGACTCTTGACAGCCCCCCCCCTCCCGGCCAGGCTAACGGAGTCGGAGCGGTTCTCCTACCTGGAGGACTCTCCGCTGAAGCTCCCGCCGTCCAGCAGCCGCACCTTGCAGAAGAGGATCCCGTTGACGAAGGGCACCGAGGAGAGCTCGTCCAGTTCCAGCTCCACGCGGAATTTGAACTTCTTCTTCTTCATCATCATGAAAGCCATGCGAGTCACGGGCGGGCAAAGAAAGGAGGCGCGCGATAAAGCAGCCCTCGCCGCCAAGGGCGAAGGGGAGCGCCCCTCCGGGCGTCCTCCTGTCTCCGCTTAACCCCCCGCCGCCTCCTCCATTGCTACACAGCCGTCGTTTCTTCGGCCCTTGTGACCAGGCAACGCAGGGGAGGAGCGGGAGGAAAAGCAGCAGGAGGCGGGTGGGCGAAAAGAGAGAGAGAGAGGGAGGGAAGAAAAACACGCCCGCCCGCGCGGTGTCTTCACCCAGGCAGGCGGCGCGGGCGCTGCTACGACATGCGTCTTGCTGCGCCCGCCCCAACGAGCGAAGGAGACGCCGGCCACAAACCGCCCGCCCGCGTTCAAACCAGCCCGCCTCCTCTCTCCCCCTCTCTGGAGGGTCTCTCCCAAGACCGGCTTCTTAACTGCCCTCCTGCGGCGTCAGTCCGTTGAGTCACGAGGAGCCCGCCGAGTGACAGGAGAGCTCGCTCTCCCTCTCTCCCCCTTTCTCGGGGTGGGCGCCCCTGCCGGCTCCAGCCGGCACCGAAGGTTCCCGGGGGTGAGAAGGTGACGCGGTCGGTCGGTCCGGCGCGCGCCAGGCAGAGAATCCCCGGGCGCTGATTATCCTTAGCAGTGTTTCCCCCCCCCCGCCGCCAGCTGCAGTAGGACCCTGTAAGGCGGCGGGGTTTTAGGCGTAAACAAATGGTGAGGCTTTTGGGGACAGGCCCGCAACCAGGTGTTGCAACGATGTTACTCATTTCCTGACCGAACGGTGACCTCACCGATTAAAGAGGTACCGAGAGAAACAAGATTTCAATTTTTAGGCATCTCTCCCAACCAAGACAAGGGCACCTCACGCTTTGGCTGCAATCCAAATTTGCAATCCAAATTCCCTTGAGTGTAGTGACCCCTTCAGTGTTTAGGATGGATGCTTTTCATCCTTTATATATATGGATGCTTTTTCTCCATTCGTTAATCATTTTTAATTATTATTCACAATTCATCTAGATTCTAGAATAATAATTTCGGGTTCCATGTCCAGAGACAATGGTGCAACTTAGAATGACTTCACTTAAAATGCTAATTAAAACTCCTTTTAGCAAAGCTGATTATGACTATAAAAAATTAACCTCCCTGTAAAATAATGTGTCCTCAATATATCATCCTCTTTGCAACTGAGATGCATTTGTGCTACTGTATATGATTCACAATTTGAAAAAGGTTTTTTAGCACGGTTTTATGACACTCCCGCTCTAAGACCTTGGCAGAAGTACTGAGTTGTTAATGCCTTAAGGACTTTCAATCAAGGAGAAGTGCCTTAAAATAGCCGGATGTTTAATACCTTAAGCAAAATACACTCAGCAAAAATTAGGACACATATCATTATTCACTTTAAGGCATCTAAGTGGAGACAAGTGGAAGAATGTTGTGTTTTGCACAGTTAAATGGGCCACTAATTACCTTTACAGAATTAGAATATTTCATTTTTTCTCTAAAACACTCAAGGCAGTATTTTTATTCCCACGCCCTGCCATAATATCTTTGGGCTAACCTTAACAAAGTAGATTGCTGGGAGAGAATGACTGGCAGTGAATGGATCGGAACATTGCAAAAGTTTGAACTAAAAACAAGAAGGAATGTGAAATTAGATCTCTCACATAATAGCTCTGCTTATTACAGTAATGCCAAATTTAGTAATTCCTGGTGTGCATATTTCCAAGCATGTGGTTATTGTATTAGCAATGCTTCATATTAAAAGAGATGATGAGAAGATTATCTGTTGCCAGGTTGTATACCTCTGAGTGAATATTTCTTCTCCCTCATGCCTGTTACCAGTAATTTACTCAGGAAGTTATAACAGAATAGGTTTGGACACACACACATACACTCACACACTCTCTCTTATTGTTATGGTGCTTAGCTTAGCAAAATTATATATACATTTCTATACAGAGCTTCCTTCAGTTTCTTAACTGTCTCCTTCCCTTATTCATACAGGTGTTTCTCATTATAACAGATATGCCATTAGAAGTTTTATTACTTTCATGTCTCAGGCTTATTTTTAACCTAAAGTGGAGGATTGAAAGAAGGAAAAATAACCTTTCCCTGAATTTCTGGATTGCAAAAATAACAAACAAAGTAGTCCTAGACTGAACCTCACCAAAAACTTGAAGCCAAGATCGCCAAATAGAGGCTGTCATACTTTGGTCATGTCATGCGAGCTGACTCACTCAGAAAGTCAATCATACTGAGAATGATCAGCAGAAAAAGGAGAAGGGCTCTAGTACCCAGTGTTGTGGCAGCAGAGCTAGCAGCAGAGTCAGATGAGGGGGAGGGGGAGCCTGGCCAACTTCAGAGCCTTTGGAAGGCTCTGATGAGGAAGCAAAATCAGAGGCAGATGCAGAGCCAGGGCCTTCTGTCCGCCCCCAGATGGAGAGGCTGTCTTCAGGGCCTGAGCTGAAATGGGGAGGAACAGATGGGGCCCATCCCAGCACGTATGCATAGAGAGGAAAGGAGAGAGCAAAGGAAAGCAATAAGCCGGCTCTCAGGGAAAAGAAGACATAGACGCTAGCCAGTCCCTCCCTGACTGGGAAATAAACAGGGGTTTGGGAGTGGCCTGTTGTCGCAGACAACCGTTCGTTTTCCAGTGTACATCAATCAAGTTGGATTCCTTTGCCAGAACCAGGTTTGTCGGGACGAATTGCTCTGTGTTTGAGGTGTCAACTGAGTCTCCATGTTGGGAAATAACAGGTAGTGAATTTGCCTCAGCCGGTGTGAACAGGGAATGTTTCTGCTTGGCTTAATCATTGAAGGACTTTTTATCTTGAGTTCTCATGTGAACAGAGACTGTGCCCTGTTTCAGAAGAGGAAAAGACTTTCATTTGTGACTAATTATTTTTGGTTTGGTCTATCCAACGTGAATAAAGACTGTTCCTGCCTTGTTTTAAAAAGGGGGTTGTTTTACTTATGAGTAAGTGGTTTCTCATTGCTTGTGAAGGCTGGGTCAGAATACCCATTGACTGGACACTATAAAGCAGAGGTCCTGGCCTGGCCACAGCCTATTCAGAACTGGACCATGGAAGTGGTGGGAGAGTGTGTGCTTGCACGTGAACCTGCATTTATGAAAGCGGCACATGCACAAAACCATCTGCTCCCCCCCCCCCCGTCGTCACTGTCTCCATCGGTCCATTGAGTTGGAAAGGTTGGGGACTGTTGCTGTAAAAGACGACACTGGGAAGATCATGGCAGATTTAAAGGAGGCAGTGCGAGACAGAGGGGCATGGAGAGGGTCGGACCTGACTGAATGGCTGATGATGAAGAACTTGGAATGCCAACACCTTGGTGAAGTTTTCCTTGCTACCTCTGGTCTGTCCTTTCCAGCATATGACAGAGGAAATAGAAACAGAAGCAAAAAAAAAAAAAGGCGTGAAACCTGTACAGGTAGTCCTCAATTTACGACCACAGTTGAGCCCAAAATTTAGGTTGCTAAGTGAGAAATTTAAGTGAGTTTTGCTCCATTTAATGACTTTTCTTGCCACATTTGTTAAGTGAATCTCTGCAGTTCTTAAATTAGTAACACGGTTGTTAAGTGAATTTGGCTTAAACAAAAGTCAAATTGACTTTGTTTGTCTGGGGACATGACCCCAAGGACTCTGCAACTGTCATAAATGTGAGTCAGTTGCCAAGCATCGAAATGTAAAACATATGGCCATGGGGATGCTGCAATGGTCATAAGTATGAAAAATGATAATCACTTTTTTCAGCGCTCGTTGTAACTTTGAACAGTCACTAAGTGAACTTTTGTAAGTCGAGGATTACCTGTATTTACAGCATTTATGACTTATGACCAGTCACTTAGCAACCTTTCAAAATTACGATGGACCCCAAAAGCTACATACCACCCAGTTCTGATAGCCAGCTCCTCCCATGGTCACGTTATCACATTTTGGCCGCTTAGTAACAGGCCTGCATTTATGTCTGTCTGCAGCATCTCGTGGTCTTATGGCCGCGATTTACAGAATTTACTGGTTTTTGCTGAAAACTGGTGCTTGCTTCTGGTTTCCGGCAAAAATGCCCCATAGCAAATAATGGGTTCACTTAATGACCACCACGTTTGTTTCATGACCAGTGTTTACTTAATGACCATGACATTCACTTAATGACTGTTGCAAGACAAGGTCATAAAAATCATATCACTTGGATGACCCACTTTACAACTGTCATAACTTATGACTGTAATTGGCAGGCTCAATTACAGTCATAAGCGAAGAACTAACCTATAGTGCTAGTTGAATCTGCAATATATGCCTACCAGATCTCTCTTAATACCCTCCAAGCTACGTTTCACTACTTGCTGTTACTTTTGTGGATTTCTTTTAATTTAACAAAAACTTAAACTTTCATCTTTAGTTCTACTACAGGCCAGTGTTTTGTTTAGAAGTGTGTCTACTTTTTCAGAAAAAACAACAACAAAAGACAAAGATAGTAGACAGCATATTGGCTGGCTAGAATGGATCATAGATAACAACTACTGTATATCAATTTACCTTCAATGCTCTTTTCCACAAACTCCATATAACATTTTTTAAAAAGTCGTGAAAATATCTTAACATTCCACAGCAAAAACAGTATAATTTAGAATGGAGAGTGGTAATTATGCATTTATTTTTAAATAAATTATAAATTTATTTATAAAGGTATTGTTTGTTCCCTTTTCATCCTAAATGAATTATTGTCGTGCAGTTATCAAATAATTGGAAGTTAGAAAGATTATTGATCATTCATGTTTTAAAATACAACTTTTTAAGTATAACCCAATACAATATTTAGAATAATTTTATTCAGCAGCAGATAAGAGTTTCCTTATACAGTAGGCTTTTTTTTTATAGCCCAATGTTTTAACTCCCTCTGCTGGTTTCATGGTGTAATTATTCAGAAGTTGATAGCATTAAAAAGATAAAATGCATGAATTTGCTCAAACCTTTGAATTCCTGGGGCTCTAAATATTTTTTGTAATTAATATCTGATTTGTGGAGTCCTTGGTTCTTTCTGAATTTGTTTGCTTGCAGACATTTCATTACTCATATGAGTGAGTGGAGGAGGACCACCTGAATATATAAAAATTTGCAACATGTTAGTAACATGTTTGTTAAATGAATCTGGCTTCCCCATTGACTCTGCTTGTCAGAAGGTTGCAAAAGATTATCATGTGATCCCGGAACATTGCAACCATCATTAATATTTGCCAGTTGCCAAGCATCTAAATTTTGATGAGTTCATGGGGATGCTACAATGATCGCAAGTGTAAAGAACAGTCATAAGTCACCTTTTTCAGTGCCATTGTAACTTCAAACGGTCACTAAACAAATGGTTGTAAGTCGATGACTATCTGTACTTACAAAGTAATAAAGGTGGGATAAAAATCAAACCAATAAATAAAAATGTATATCATATGTTGCCAGTAAGCAAAGTAGCAAGCCACTTCGTGAACTGTTTACTACATTCAAATGACATTTCTCATTAGTGCAAAATTGAAATTCAGGAAAATTATGCATAGATGAACATATTGCACGATATACCAATATTGTCCCTATATTTATCAATAGCGCAGAAAAAATACGTATATGATGACTAACCCTAACCCTTACAACATCCTAGTTTGGTCTTCCCTACTTTTTTTGCTCCTTCAAGTGTATTGGAATAAAGCTCCTATCATCTCTAGCCAGCACTATCATTAAAGAAATGCAATGAGTAATTTTGGGCCATTCACTACCTTTTTACTTGATAGGATTGTAGTTGTGGGGAAAATAGAGGAAGGAATGCTACGCACATTCCCTTCAGCTCTTAGTGGAATGGTAGGACATAAATCTAACAAGTTAAAGGAAACATCAGTTTTGTAATTGTAATTATGCTTCTTAACTTGTTTTTATTGCCTGTCATCTACAACTTAGGTTGTGTTGCCTGAAATTATATGTTTTGTGCGGGAACGACATGTAACTGTACTGTATAGCAAGCCTTTTATGAAAAGAATATGTCACCTGTGGTGTGAATGTTGGAACTATAGGAATTTATCTCATTGTTAGTAAGCTGCTTCATGCAATAAGATAAGATAACCTTTATAGTTACTTTTTTCTGTGAACCCACTGGCACACATTAAAAAAATGAAGTTCTGATGCCCACTCTCAAAACACACACACACACACACACACACACACACAAAATTACATAGCAGAAAAAAGAGTCTTGAGAATTAACAAGGTTAATACTATATGGTATAAAGCTATTACAGAAACTAGTTGTTCTGTGTTGAATACTGTGAAGCCTCTTCCCAGAACTTAACAATTCATCTGAAGCAATCTGAAGCAACGCAGACTCTCCAAAGTTCCTCTCTTGCTAAACAATTCCAAACCCAATATGGACTGGCAATCATAAACCAGTTTAGTATTACAATTCCGCTTTCCTGTCGCAATTCCCATGGAATCACTCAAACTGGATGGCACTTTCATCTCCAAAACCCCAACACACTCTAGAGCCGAAGCAGCTGCAGCCAAGCAAGGCACCGCCATTTTGAAAAAATAAAAGTGCTGTTTGTAATGGTACTGTTTGTTCTTATTAAAGACTGTTCCTGAGAAGATTTTGTTAAATGATTTTTTTGGTATAGATGTCAGCAATGGAAAATATATTTTGGAAAATAAATTTTATCCTGGCTGCAGGTCTTTTGGCTATTGATGTTGCCTTAGAAACTGCACTTCCAGTTGATACAGTAACTAAGATGGCACTAAGAGCAAAGTCTCCCACAGCACCTCACATTCTGTTTCTACCTGTAATGCAAATAAATTTTGCGATCTTTTTTGTTTATCTGGAGGCTTGTAAATTTAATTTCTTTACTATACAACCAAATTCTTCATTTAATCATGAAATTATAACAGATAGTACACTTCCCTAGGGAAAAGGAGTCAAACTTCGAAATACTTTTTTCATCATATCACCATTATAAATACTTTAAAATACCCAACGCATACAGTCCAACAGAGCTAGGAATCCCAAAACACAGTGTAGTAAGAATAGAACTTTTATTATTTATTTTTACTTATTAAATTTATTTGCTGCCCATCTTGCCATGAGACGGCACTGGTCAGCTTACAACATTAAAACAACAAACCATAAAATATACATATATATTTAGATACAATAAAATACAGGTTATGATTAAAAGATGGGGAGGAAGAGCGTACAATGTATGGGGGGAGGTGGTTTCAGCTATTGATCCATCAACTAACTTCAGTGTAATATTCCAAACCAGCTGGCAGAACCAGGTCTTTTAGGCTTTTGCAAAAAGTCCGAAGGGTGGGAACTGGGAACCAATCTCACCTCGGGATAAGATATTCCACGGAGCAGGAGTCGCAGCATAAAAGGTTCTTCTGGACTCTGCCAGACAGAATTCCCTGACCAAACTTGAACTTGCAACAAAACTAGAACTTGCCAAAACAACAACAACATCTGCAGTGCAGATATTTCTTTTTGGAGTTCCAGATAACCATGTCTCCCCCCACCCCCGGAATTTTCATTCTATTCCTCCTCCTTTGGTTTCCATCTTCCTTTTATCAGTCAGCCAATATTCCATCTCAAACAGTGGTGAAATCCAATTTTTTTTACTACCGGTTCTGTGGATGTGGCTTGGTGGGCATGGTGTGGCTTGGTGGGCGTGGCTTGGTGGGTGTGGCAGGGGAAAGATACTGCAAAATCTCCATTCCCACCCCACTCCAGGGGAAGGATATTGCAAAATCTCCATTCCCACCCCACTCTGTGGCCAGCCAGAGGTGGTATTTGCCAGTTCTCCGAACTACTCAAAATTTCCGCTACTGGTTCTCCAGTTCCTGGTTTTTAAATAGAGGTTTTCTGCTTGCTGGTTTTTCACCCAAACATTACACAGTTGGGGAAAAAAAGCCAAGGATAGGTAAAAGGAAAAGGAACTAAACAATATAATTGTTATTATAAATCAATATAAAATTAAAATAAATTGTATAAATAAATACGATACATATGATAAAAATAAATATAAAAGAGGGAGTCACATTCTTGGCCCAACCCCCCTCACAGGGTTGTTGTGGGGAAAATAAGAGGCAAAAGTATTAGATATGTTTCCTGCCTTGAGTTGACCAATACATGCCAATAAAAATGAAAGGTGGTATAAAAGGCTAATCATCATCATCTCCTAGGAAACTCTAGGTTATTAACAGATTCAGAGAGGAAAAAGAGCGATAAGAGATGAACTTTTAAGAAACTGGCATTTATATTAATTTATGTTTAATTTTCCTGTGGGACGTCAGGGTGTCAGCGTCTCCTTACCTTTCTATATGACCATGTATAGTATGAATATTTTATAGATATTAATACAATCTTTGGTTAGCAATTTGTTTAGAGCCATGAATTGCTTTAGTTCTGCTATAACGCATAGCGCAACTGCCCCATGCTTTATTGAAACCTGGCTACATGAGGATATTGATGACAATAGCATGCAAATTCCAGGGTTTCAAATACATAGAGCAGACAGAATTGCAGAATCATCAGGTAAAAAGAAGGGAGGAGGCTTATGCTTATATATCAACAACAGCTGGTCTCAGGATATAACTACCATGTTTCCCCGAAAATAAGACCCTGTCTTATATTTTTTTGAATCCTGAAATAATTGCTTGGACTT
>QLTV01003994.1:2962797-2974322 GCA_003457575.1 Thermophis baileyi | reverse complement strand
ATATTTTTGGACTCTCTCAATTGTATTAATGTCCGATATGCAGTGCGGGTTCCAGACAGGTGAGCTGTATTCGAGAATTGGTCTAGCGAACGTTTTGTATGCTCTAGTTAGCAGTGTAATGTTGCCAGAGAAGAAGCTACGCAGGATTAAGTTGACTACTCTTAGTGCCTTTTTGGCAATGTTGTTACAGTGGGCTTTGGCACTTAGATCATTAGATATGCGTACTCCAAGATCCTTGACAGAAGGAGGGTCGTCTACAAGGTCGTGTCCTCCAAGCTTGTATTTTGTGTTCGGGTTCTTTTTGCCAAAGTGTAAGACTGTAACTTTGTTGCTTGTATCCTTACGATTTATATTGACTGTTTCCTAATGTGATTTGGTTGCTTATTTGTACCCTATGACTATCATTAAGTGTTGTACCTTATGATTCTTGACAAATGTATCTTTTCTTTTATGTACACTGAGAGCATATGCACCAAGACAAATTCCTTGTGTGTCCAATCACACTTGGCCAATAAAGAATTCTATTCTATTCTATAAGAAAACAAGCTAAACTTAAATCCATACAAAGCAGAGGCGCTGTTGGTATGTAGGAAGCTGGAGTTCACTGTGTGCTGAATGGGGTCTCGCTCTTGACTGAGCAGATGCTCCTTGATCCTTAGTTGTCACTGGGTTTGTGGTGATAGCTGTGATAAGGAGTGCACTTGCACAGTTACAACTCCTTCACCATTTGCAGCCTTTTCTGAGCCAGTGAGATTGGGCAAATTGTGGAAGCCGTTTAACTATTAATGTTAATCTTTTCTTAATATTAACTACATCACTTTGAATTGGTTTATTAACCATAGTTTATCATTTTGGGGTTGGACAGTTTGTCATTATCTGCCCCCCTCAAGTTTTCCTAGGTCCTAGGAATTCCTTCAGAGTTTGGTTGCAATCTTCATAGTAGCCAAGGGTATAGGAAATGGATTTTCTTAGTAAATACACATTATCACAAAGTTGCTCCTGCTGTAATGTATGCCAGACCCATTCATTTTGCAAGGAATCTACTCCTACTGGAGCCCCAGAACATGTGTTCTGCTCAATCCCTTTTTCAAGCAGTTTTTACCCCCAAAAGGGGTAGATAGGAGATAGCTATGATACTTGTATGTGCGTAATACACATGTGAAGATATTTATGGAAGGATTGATAAAACTTTGTGCATTTTTGGACTCTCCCTGTACCCTTCGCTCACTTTACTATCAGGCCACTTTTAAACATAGTTAAAGAACCTCTTCTGCTAAAGATTCCAATAGGATTACTCCTTCTACTATTGAAAATAGCCGTTCACAACAAATAAAATTCAACGGGACTAGTTTCAGCATGTTACATATCTGCCTGCCACGCAGCCTTTCTTAATCTCGGATCTCCAGATGTTCTGGGCTACGCAACAGTGTCCGCAGACATAAACAACAGGCGGAGCTTCGTTCGCCCCGCCGCGGTTACTATCTTGACTTGTTTGACCAGGCCCTGCGGATACCTGGGCAGCTTCTGTTATCCTCGATAAACAAGATCGCTCGCAATCCAACAAATGCGGGGACAAGGAAGGCTCATAAATACATTATACAGCGATCCAGCCAACGTCGTCTTAGACATACTAAAACGCGTAAAATGTTCCAAATCCCAGACCTCAAAACTCAGCGGAAGCCAAACGTCAAAAAGATTCAGCCTTTGTTTGCACTATGGCGAAGCAAAGCTCTGTTTAATCGGAAGCCGCGCTCGCTTTAAAGCGATTGTTTCCATGTGAATCGGCGCGAATTCTAATTGGACCCGCGTCTCCCTGGCGAGCCTCTTTTAAGATGCCACCGTTGCGTTATCTCGCCTCGGAGATCCTCTGGGATTTACCTCTAAGCGATCGCGCCACAGGTTCGGGCGTTAAAAAAAAAAAAAAGACACAAAGCGGCGCGCCCTGTTTTGTCTACAGTTGCAAATACTACAGTAAAGATTGTAGCGGGCTTCCCGGGCTAAAGTTGGCTACCCCCCGACTGCGTAATTTGCTTTCCTGCAAACTCTGCTCCCTTATGTACGTAGGGAGGAGGCCAAAGGAACCAAGCCCCTCCTATGCCGTGAGTGAGCAAACCCGGAGAAACCAGCTCTTCCCCTTCCTGCACCCTCTTGGGGTGTTGCCTCTCGCCCGTCGTCTTTGTTAAACGTTGGGTGGCTCCTCCCAAGAGCTGCAAAAAGCCAACGGTATTTTTTTTTAAAAAAAGACTTGGCTATAGCGCGGGGCCTTTAGATTGATTATTATTTTTTTTAACGATCGGCCCTTGCTTGGATCGTGTTTTGGCTCTCTTCCAGCTTATTTATCCCCCTTTTGTTGTTTAGCCCTCCTGACTAAAGGTTCTTAAGACTGCACAATGCTCCGTGTTCTGGGGGGCTTTGTGTTCCCGGAGGCTGCCTGTGAAGCGCCCGAAAGTAAGTCGAGGTACGAAAACCTCTTCAAGAAACTAGATCGCAACCAGGATGGTCGAGTGGACATCGCTGAGCTACAAAGTGGCCTTAAGGAGTTGGGCATCCCTCTGGGAGATGACGCGGAGAAGGTGGGTGCAAGGCATAAGGCTTGTTTAAGAGGAGGAGGGAAAAGAAGCACGGGAGTAACTCTTATCTCTGGATCCGGACCCCTCATAAAGGAGAGTCTTGGAAACCTGAAGGCTGGAGTGTAAACCTTCACTTATCTCAATACAAGATTAAAACAACAACTGCAATGGTTTTGGCTTCTATAAGAAAAGAGCACGCCAGCCTTCCTTCCACTCCTCCCGGTTCATTCCACCTGGAGATTTTAAAGAGTTGTATCATTCATTGGGGGAGGCCATGCTTTTCCTTTAGATTTATTTCCTTATACAGTATTTTATGCCGTCACGTGGCTCTTTGCTGTGAAAGTTACAGGCAATTCCCATTCACAGGGAACATGAGGAAAGGTCCATTCAGGTCGCGAGGACAGCTGATTTGTTCCTGTGGACTGTAAGTAAAATGTGAACGGTCCCTCACTCTTAAAAAGAGGGAACAGGAAAAATAAGACAACTGCAAGAAAAATGGGGTGTGCAAACAACAGGAAAGCATAGATGGCCAAGAAAAAGAAAATAACCAGTATTTATAAATGTTTAAAAAGAAATTTGATGGTGGACTTCGTGTGACAACCTCAACAATTATTCTGAATTTGTGACAAACCTAATAGCTCTTGAAGGAGTTTTCTACATGTGTTTCTTTAAGAAGAAGCAATTTACCATATCCCATGCAATCTATTCTTGGAGTATAGCTGTAAAGGGAGGCAACTTATCATAACTGTACCATCTGTTCATAGATTATAATTCAATGAAGTTTTATTTGATCAGTGTCCTTACAGTAAATGAGAGATGAGATATAATAACCACACACTGAAGATTAGCCACAGCATCTCTAACCAAGTGCTACAGTATGTTGCCAACTGTGGAACTGCTATGGTAGAAATGAGATAATCTTCATTACAGACAACTTATCATTTTGGAGTATGGTACCAAACGTATCTATCTGCACAAACGTGGAAGAAATAATATCACTTTGTCCAAAGAGATGGGGCTTTCATCACACATGATAGCTGAGCAATGATAGATGGATTCCAGAAAGAAGAATAAGCCTGAAGATTGGATGGGTTTGTACATCATGACACAAAAATTGTCATGATGTACAAACATGACTTTCATATGGGATTCCCTCACTTCATGCTAAGAATACATTCCCTGAAAACCTGTCATAAAGTGAATTTGCATTAAGCAAGACACTGAACTAGTGGAAAATGGGTTGCAGGGTATGTAACCCAAATACATTGACAAACGGGCTCATACAGGTAATCCTCACTTAGTGACCACAATTGGGACCGGCAACTTGGCCATTAAGCAAAGTAATTGCTAAGTGAAATTGCAGTTGTGTTTACAATCTTACTTCAGCTTTATAGAACTGGAAATGTAAATGTGAGGATTGGTTACTTTTTTATGACCATCATAACTGCAAAGGATCTTTAAATGAGACAATTGCTATACAAGGACTGCCTGTACATTTGTAGAGCCTTAGTCTTAAGCAAAATGTTACAGTTTTTCTTGTCTTGTCTCATGTCCTCTGTACAGTGAAAGCATTATCTGCCTTTCTCAATCTTGTCTACAGCTGGATTTCTAAGATGCAGAGATGGCAGAGAAGGAGGTAGAATACATTGTGGCACCATGAACTTTATTATTCTTGTGCTATATAGATTTGCCCACATTAAATGTTTGTCCTAGGACTGATGATTTTGCAACAGCTTTACCTAATTTGTTCAACTTTATTTCTTTTTGTTTTGAACAAGATGATGATTCCCTTTTAATCTCTTAGTAAGAGTAGTACCGTGTTTCTCCTAAAACACGACCCACCCCAAAAAGAAGGCCCAGCACTGTTTTGTGCGCATGAGTTAAAATTAAGCCCTACCCCCAAAATTTGTCCCTATTTAAGTGCATGAGTGGCCAGGCTTGCCGGAGTGGACGATGGCAAGCTTTTTCGGGTGGACGGCTACCGATAGCTGGAGTGACCATTAGAGGTAGGCAGCAGTGCACGAGGCGTGTGGGTCGCGTCACTCACTCTTTTCGGCCACGAAAGAAGCAGCCCGGTGGCCAGGCCAGGCCAGGCGCATTGGGCGAGTCGGTCGCTCCTTTCAGCTGTGAAAGAAGTGGCCTGGTGGCCAGGTGAGGCGCGTGGGTTGCGTCAGTCGCTCTTTTCAGCTGCGAAAGAAGCGGCCTGGTGGCCAGGTGAGGCGCGTTGGTCACGTCACTCACTCTTTTCTGCCACGAAAGAAGCGGCCTGGTGGCCAGGTGAGGCGCATTGGTCACGTCACTCACTCTTTTCTGCCACGAAAGAAGTGGCCCGGTGGCCAGGTGAGGCACATGGGGGGGAAATTAAGACACCCCTTGAAAAGAAGGCCTAGCCGTTTTTTCGGGGGTCAAAAGAAAATAAGACCAGGTCGTATTTTTGAAGAAACACGGTAGCTATTGCTGGAATGGAGACAGGACATACAACTAGAACAGCTACATGACCCAATGGTAAATGTCTGAGTGAGGGAAGAAACTATTTGGCATGAAAATGTTCAAGCAGTTTTAGCAGGATGATGTCTTGGCATGTTCTCAGATTTCTAAAGCAAATTGACTATGCTGGCCCAAATAACACAATACTTTTGTCACATGAAGTGAATTCTTGCATAAAAATGACCATTTACATAATAGCAAATCCACATAAAGCAAAGGAAACTTGCCCTTTTGTCAGATGTATGGGCAAAGTTTGGGCAAAGTTTGCATTGTGATATTGTCATGTGAGTATTATCATTTTGATGTGGGTTCAGTTTTCTGTGGAAAGGACAGAAATCAGAGATACTTAAAATTGTGAGGAAGAAAATGTTTTGAAATATGCCAGAGAAAACTATAAACAACAGAGGAGGTACATGCAGTTAGAAGATATTTATTCAGAAAAAGAAAGGACAAAATGAAAAAAAAAAGGCTGCCAGATTGAGCACAATGTACAAAGAGCATAGGAATATGAGGAACAGGATTTCCAGGAAGTTGCTTTGAGACTGATTCTTTTAAAAAACAAACAAATATTTTAGTCAAATAAAAATATTTATGATGAAAGATCAGCTGTACTTTGGGACCTGGGCAATTTAGCAGGTTTGATCATGAAACCAGTCCACCTTGTCACTGAACACAGCAAAGGGTCCCCACATAGAGGTGGCAACATAAGATCTTTGTAGAGGATGACAGCAGAATTTCCAAGATCACATCTACTCAAGTTGGAGTCCTTATGCTAAAGCTGGCATAGTACCCTCGCCCATGGCCCTAATTCATTCAATTAACCCAGTTGTCTGGGTTTCCATAACCTGAACTATAAAAGAGTGCATGGGCTGGATATGTATAATGCTGATCCACAATTCATGAAATTCTTTTGGTCTACTATGGGATGTCCATTCAGCCTGTATGATTCATTGCTCAGTAAACCTAGAATAGAATAGAATAGAATAGAATAGAATAGAATAGAATAGAATAGAATAGAATAGAATAGAATAGAAAAGAATAGAATAAAATAGAATCATTAGGTACAACACTTAATGATTGTCATAGGGTACAAATAAGCAATCAGGAAACAATATTAATATAAATCGTAAGGATACAAGCAACAAGTTACAGTCATACAGTCATAAGTGGGAGGAGATGGGAGATAGGAACGATGAGAAGACTAATAGTAATAGTAATGCAGCCTTGGTGAATAGTTTGACAGTGTTGAGGGAATTATTTGTTTAGCAGAGTGATGGCGTTCGGGAAAAACTGTTCTTGTGTCCAGTTGTCTTGGTGTGCAGTGCTCTATAGCGTCATTTTGAGGGCAGGAGTTGAAACAATTTATGTCCAGGATGCGAGGGGTCAGTGAATATTTTCACGGCCCCCTTTTTGACTTGTGCAGTATACAGGTCCTCAATGGAAGGCAGGTTGGCGGTAATTGTTTTTTCTGCAGTTCTGATTATCCTCTGAAGTCTGTATCTGTCTTGTTGGGTTGCAGAACCAAACCATACAGTTATAGAGGTGCAGATGACAGACTCAATAATTCCTCTGTAGAACTCTATCAGCAGCTCCTTGGGCAGTTTGAGCTTCCTAGGAAGGGAAGTGAATGATAGCTCAGTTAATCATGGATAAGTGTGTCATGCTAGAATAGTCAGTGTATCTAAGTATGCTTAAGAAAATTTAAAAAACAGGATGGGCGGACTTTGAACCATGCTTTTTTAAAACTAGATCCAAGAGATCCACCCACCTACATTTGGTGCCAAAGGCTTATATAGGTAGTCCTCAACTTACGGCCACACTTGAGTCCAAAATTTCTGTTGCTAAGCAAGGCAGTTGTTCAGTGAGTTTTTCCTCATTTTATGAGCTTTTTTGCCAAAATTGTTAAGTGAAGAACTGCAGTTGTTAAGTGAATCATGCAGTCGTTCAGTGAATCTGTCTTCCCCCATTGACTTTGCTTGTCGGAAGCCGGCTGGGAAGGTTACAAATGGTGATCACATGTCCCCAGGACAGTACAACTATCATAAATACATGCCAGTTTCCAAGTGCCCAAATTTTGATCCCATGACCATGGGGATGCTGCAATGGTTGTAAGTGTGAAAACTGGTCATAAGTCACATTTCAGCGCTGTTGTAACTTCGAATGGACACTAAACAAATGGCCAGAAGTTAAGGAGCACCTATATGTAGGTAGAATTCAATTTGTTCTGAGTAGTACATATAAAGAGCACGTACCGTATCTTTTCTGTTCCCTTGGGGAACAGGTAGTCCTCAGATTATGATCACAATTGGAACCAGGAATTCTGTTGCTAAGGGATGCGGTTGTTAAGTGAGTCACGCCTGGTTTTATACCTTTTTGCCACGGTTATTAAGCAAATCACATATTAAGCGATTCCAACTTTCTGCATTGGCTTGCTTGTTATAAGCCCCCGGGAAGATCACAAATGCCAGTCATGGATGACTTCAGGATGCTGCAATGGTCATAAGTACGTGCTGGTTGCCAAGTGCTCGAATTTTGCTCTTCTGACTCTGTGGGAAAATTGCAACTGTTGTAAGTGCAAGAACTGGTCATAAGTCACATTTTTCAGTGCCATTGTTACTTTGAACAGTTGCCAAATAAATGATTGTAAGTTGAGGACTACCTATATTAGATCAGCCTATCATAATCGTATTTATAATCCCAAATGGATTGGGGAAGAAAGTACAAAATTAAAATATTTCAATTTATATTGCTCCCTGTACATTTTTATCATTGTAAGCTATTTTATAAACAGAAGAAGCATGGTAAAATATTTTAAACCTAAGCTATTGCAGGAAATATAAATCTCTGTCAAAAATATTCCACCAGCCATCACCCTTTCCTTTTTTTCTCCTGGCAACTTGTAGGAAAAAATGCACATACAGTACAATTTTATTACACTCTCAAGTTTATTTATTGTTTTGGAGCAGAATACATTTTATCAGTTTTGCTCTTTTGCTCTTTTCATCTTTCATCATGCCCTTGGTCTTGTTTCTGAAATCATAAGAACGAAGTGAACTTTTAAGAGTTTCATGAGATCTTCTAGACCAGCGGTTCTCAACCTGTGGGTCGCGACCCCTTTAGGGATCGAACAACCCTTTCACAGGGGTCAGCGCATGCTAGCCCGCCATCTTGGTGCCACGCCCCCTTTGTCACATCGCGTGCGGGGAGGGGGCAGGGCGGGGGTTGCGGCGGCAGGGCGGGGGTCACGGCATTAGAAAGGTTGAGAACCACTGTTCTAGACGCCTGTTATAAGAGTTTTAACACATCACATAGAGACAGATCTGTTCAATCAATGATGAGCTTCAGTCCAAAGTTCAGTCCAAAGACAGTTTAATGAATCATCGCTTGCTCATAAATAGATTGGCATGATGTGATGAATGCATCTGGAAACTTATTTGTGATATGTGTACTTTACACTTGCATGTCTAATCTAAAGTACACTAAAACAATGAGATATATGAAGTGGTATATAGGTTGAGTAGATTACAAACACATGAGAAAGGAACATTTTGTGTTAGAAAGTTTCCAGGAGAAAATATGAATTCGTAATTTTTAGTAGCCTACTTACAGAAATAACAGAATCAGTAATGGTCCTACCTGGGCATTTTGCCACTTGAGGCAAAATCCAAGTGATGTCTAATAAAAATATAATAAAGAAGCAAATATATGTTTCTTTTTACCATTGATGGTTTGTTTATACAGTTGTCCCTGGATACTAGGGACAATTTAGTAGAATATTTGCTTAAATATGACTTAAAGCATTGTATGCAGCACTTTAAATATTGTCTGTGGTTTTTCTAAGGCTAAACATGTCATCAAAGAACAAGAAATCCAAGAAGGATGACAGTGGCATTTGGTGGGACCTAGAAAGCATGTCTTCTCTATCCCTGCTACTGCCCTGTGGAAGAGTTTATGCCCTGAGATTAGGATTGCCCTAACTCTACTGGCTTTGAAGAAGGGACTTTTCCCATGGGCACTGGGCTGGGGTGTGAGTCAGTCTGAAATGCCTTGATATGAAATGTTTATGGGTTGGTCTCAGTTGTGTCATGGCATTGTTCAGTATATTGTTTTGGCATTCATTTTTAATCCATCGGTAGCTGCCCAGAGTTGCAGCTTGCTGTATAAATAGACTAAATGAATAAATAAAACAAAGAACCATCACTATGTACATTTAGCGTGAACCAGAATTTGAAACCACCTGGGTGGTTCCATCTTCTGCTTTTGTGCTACCTGGAAATGACAACTGCCTCAGATTCATACAATATGCTTGGTTTAACCCAGGGGTCTGCAACCTTGAACACTCAAAGAGCCACTTGGGCCCGTTTCCCACAGAAAGCAAAACAACGGGAGCCACAAAACCTGGGTGGGCGTGGCCAACTCGACGTCACTCACTCCCACCCAGTCACATGACCCCCCAGCCACACCTACCCAGGTTTTGTGGCTCCCCGTGTTTTATTTTCTATGGGAAATAGGTATCACCCTCTCTCTGTCTCTCTCATCTCTCTCTCTCCCTCCCTCCCTCTCCTCTCTCTCTTTGTCGATCTCCCTCTCTCATCTCTCTTTCTCTCTCATCTCTTTATCTCCCTCTCCCTTCCCTCCCTCTCATCTTTCTCTTTCTCTCATCTCTGTCTTTTTTCTCTCTCTATCTCCCTATCACCCTCTCTCTCATTTCTCTCTCATTTCTCTCTCTCTCTCTCTCTCTCTCTCTCTCTCTCTCTCTCTCCCATTGCAGGCAGGCCATGGAGGGGGTATTGGGTCTTCCCCCCGCTTCACGCTAAAGGAAAGCCAGCTGGGCTTCTCCTTCCCTCCTACCCTTCCCCCTGCTCCCTTCTCCCCACTCAATCCTACTTCGGGACAGAGAAGCGCGTGCTGGAAATGCATGTTGGGGCGACATCAGAGCGTGTCTTCTGACCCGGCGCTCGCCTGCAACTCTCCGCGCACCTCCAGGCCTGGCTTGCTGAGGGGGGGGAGCAGCCCTGACGCCTCTGCTTCCCTCCCCCACGGCCCCAGCCATTGCTGCCCGGGGAAGGAACAGGAAACAGAAAGCGGCACGTTTCAAAGATGGCGAACAGCATTCCGCTGTGAGAGCCGGGCCAGGCCTCTGCCATCCAACTCACCAATGGGGCTGCTTCTGCCGGGCCATCTCCCCCTCCAGCTGGGCTGTTGTGCTCGGTGCTCCGCGGGGGAGGGAAGCGCTTCCCCATGCTGCCCCCTTCTTTCTCTTGGCCCCACCAACAAGGGAGGAGGAAGGCCAGGCTTGGGGGATGGCCCCCACCCTGCAAGATCCGCCCCCGCCATTCTCTCCCAGCCCCCTTTGCTGGCGGCAACAGCAAATGTACCACAATGAAGGCGGAATGCTGTTGCCGCACAAAGACAAGTAGAGGGGCGCTTCGCTCCCGCACTAAGGCTCCGGCCATGCCACTGCCATGACAGGATGATGGCTCTTTCATCCCTCTGCCGCGACAGGGTGACGGAGCCGCAGCAGAGGGCCCAAAGAGCCGCACGTGGCTCCGGAGCCGCAGGTTGCAGACCCCTGGTTTAACCAAACCCACAGAATGCAGTTCGAAGAACCATATAGGACAATGATAAAATGGTGGAATACTTATTTACATATTCTGGTAGAGTTGGTATGTGAAGTAGCATGAACCAGAATATGTTCGATATCCACAGCAATCTGATCTTTCTGAACTTTCTGTAGTAATGTAACCAAACCTGTTGTGTTCTGCAATCCTTCACCAAGCTATCTCTGCAATTCATACATAGATAAGTTGCAAGAATTATTTTCTGGCAGAATTTTGCAATGCTTCCCTATCAGGAATAGCAAAGGAACTCCATGTCAGTTAACAAGATGAATGTGGCGGAAGTAGACGGTGATTTAGATCAGGGGTCTCCAACCTTGGCAACTTTACGACTTGTGGACTTCAACTCCCAGAATTCCTCAGCCAGCGCATGCTGGCTGAGAAATTCTGGGAGTTGAAGTCTACAAGTCGTAAAGTTGCCAAGTTGGACACCTCTGGTTTAAAGTCCAGGCTTTTTCCTCCCACCTTTCTTTATTAATACATACTTGCCTTGGCTATTGTCTTGATGGCCTTCAGAGACACCTGATCTTTGTTGATGCAACAGTTCTTTCCAGTCTGTGAAGCATTGGTTCCTGGCTCATTAGCTTTACTCCTGCCAGACAGAGTCACTTCAAAATTAGTCATACTCCTATTTTTCACATGGTATTCCTTTTCTTATTTTATTTATTTTATTTATTTTGTCAAGTACGTACAGTATTTGATAATATACATAAGTATAACATTATTTGAATACATAAGATGGGTGCAAATAAAAAGGAACATTTGGACAGGGACGGTAGGCACGCTGGTGCACTTATGCACACCACTTACTGACCTCTTAGGAATGGGGTGAGGTCAACAGTAGACAGTC